>CANYBF010189347.1:0-14983 GCA_948192965.1 Dalechampia spathulata
TGCGTACAGAACGCATTAAAGCGGATGATAGTGGGAAGTGGACCCACTAGTGTTTAGCGGGCCCCACAGCACGGCGAGCCTATAAATGTGGCATTCGGGGTGCCACGAGATGTGCCTTGCATAAAGCAGCAATGAAATGTATTCTGTAAGTACAGAATGCATAAAATGAGCTAATTGGGGAAGGCGGACCCCACATGTATACTATTCATAATGAATAGTAACCTAGGTCTAAAATGCAATGTTATGCATTCTGTGTATCCTACCACGCGTAGGCAGGTGTGAAATGTGTTCTGTAAGCACAGAATACACAAAGTAGGAAATAGGGGCAGCGGGCCCCACTATTGCTAGGTGGGCCCCACATCATAGTGGGCCCAGCAGACGGCATTTGCGATGCCAAGCGTTGTGCCTTGCGCAGGGCAAATGGAAATTGTATTCTGTAAGTACATAATATACAGAATAGGCAATAGGGGTAGCGGGCCCCGCTTTTGCCTAGTGGGGCCCACCCATGCACTATTCATGGTGAATAGTACTTGGGGCCAAAAATGTAATACTCCGCATTTCAAGTGTTTTGCCCCTGTATACGGCAGGGGAGGGTGTTCTGTATGCACAGAACACTCAGAATAGATGATGGGTCCCGCCAGGCGACATGGTGGGCCCCACCAGTTCTGAAATGTTCTATACATCAGAACACACAGAGGAAGACACATGGGCCTATATGTATAATCGGGATCGATACCAGGGACTAAATCCTAGCTGAATAAACAAAGATCCAGAATTATACAATGGTGAAAAGTCAGGGTCAACAGCAGTTATACTTATGCTATGTGCTATTAGTGTGTGTAATATCGATACCGCCTTATTGCGTGAATTTTAAATATAGATCACATAATGTATGGATGATGGATTTATCACTATATATATGCTTGATATGATAACATTTGACAATGTATATACATATGAACATTGTAGCAAACATATAAAAAAATTTATGCATCCTTTCTAGTATTATTAATGATTTCCTTTCTTAGGAGGTTATTAATTATGTTATGGGAGCATGTTACACCAGTTACAGGTGTAACATATTATGACTGTCAAGTCAATTGAGTCAATGGTGTAGTTCATAGTTCTTCACATTCTAGTATCCTTTGCCTTGCTGCTAGGCTAATCATGGTTTCATCATTTAAGAGGTGTGTCATCCACCCTACACTAGAAGATTAAGTTTCCACATGATAAGGGTATGGTCCTTATTATTGCTAATGATGAGGTTGCCCTTGCCTGTATCAAAAGGGATGTTCCTCTCATGACCAAATTTTAGATCGTTACCATCAAAGAACCATAATTGTATTCATACAAACTGAGTCTCATTGTAGAGAAGATGATATGCAATATGAACTTCATACCTGGTAAGGGTCTAGGTCGATACCAACAGGGCCCCACTGAGATCAACATCCTCATGATCATGTGGAAGAAAAGATACTACATCAGGTTTGATCTCTATACCTTAGATAAGCCAGAAGAATGCAAGTTGGTTACATTCGTCCAAGGGGAGACACAATATGATTGAGCTCTCAAGTTGCTTAACTTGGATCATACCATTGATCAGCAATTCACCATCTTTGGTGATGTTTATGACTTGTCAGCCTTCATAACACTAGGGAAAGTTGTTACCACTTCCTCTATCAGCCTTAATAATGACCTATAGATCTTTAAGGATGTTGTTGACCTCACCATTAGCTGCCTCAAGCTAGAACTTACTACAGTTACTTTACTGGAGGCCAAGTTGTAGAGTTTGGACATAAGAGATTTGCTACTTTCGAAGGTCTACAAGGACATCACTGCTTTAGTAGATAGTACCTTTGATAAGATTTTATTTGAGAATGATGATGTCCTTATTTCTGTATTATTCAATGATGACATGATCCCTTCTAAATATAATGTAATAAAGAGTAATTTTACTTATGTTTATGATGTGTATTCTAATGGCATAGTGCATGAACATGAGCATTACATGAGCATTTTTAAAATTAATGTATCATGCATAGAAACTATTAATATTAGCACGGATGACAAGTCTTATCTCCTTTAGATTGCATCAGACTTAACCTTTAAAGAGAGAATAAAAATAGTCAGAGTGTTAAAACAACATTTAAAAGCCTTTGCTCTAGGCTATGAAGACATGTTAGGTATTGATAAAATTATTACAGAGTATAAAATTCTGATCAAGCTTAGGTTCAAGCCTGTTAAATAAAAGTTGCATCGCCTCCAACCAAAATGGGCTTAGAAAGTTAAGGAGGATGTCCATAAATAGCTGGATGTCAAATTTCTTGAGGTGGTTGACTATCTTAAATGGTTGGCCAATGTGGTTCTAGTTCTTAAGAAAGACGGTAGGGTTAGGGTCAGCATGAACTACAAGGATCTAAACAAAGCATGCCCAAAGGATTACTTTTCTTTGCCCCACATTGATGTGTTGGTTGATAGAGCAACTACTAATGCTATGTATTCGTTCATTGATGGATTCTCTGTGTACAATCAGATCCTAATGGCTATTATTGACAAGATGAAGATAACTTTCATCATGGAATGAGGAACCTATTACTACAAGGTCATGCATTTCAGCTTGAATAATGCAAGTGCTACCTATCAAAAAGCTGTAACAACCTTATTGCATGATCTAATCCATAAGGAGGTCGAAGTCTACATGGATGACATGATGGTGAAGTCTCCCACTAGGGAAGAGTATTCAATTGCTCTTGATAGGTTTCTCACATGGGTTAAGAAGTATGGGCTCATGTTGAATCCAAAGAAGTGCACATTCGATGTGATGTTTGACAAGCTGTTGGGTCATGTAGTCAGTCAAAGGGGCATTAAGGTATATTCCAACAAGATGAAGTCGATTTGTGAAATATTTATCCCTAGAATTAAGACTAGTTAGGGGATTCCTGGGAAAGCTTTAGTACATTAGCAGGTTCATTGCTAAGCTCACTACCATAGCTGATCTTCAAGCTTTTAAGGAAGAAATAGTCTTTGGAATAGGATGAGAATTGCCAATTTGCATTCAAGAAAGTGAAGCATTATCTCTTTAACCCATCGATTCTACTATCACCTTGATCGGGGAAACCACTTGTGAGCGCCAGTTTCTGCCAGGGCCTAGAGCGAGGCTTGCAAAAGTCACGGACTGAGGACCGCACTTGGAGTGAAAGTGCAGTCTTCCTAAGGGGTTCCCTTAAGGAATGATACCGACCTGAAAGAGTCGCAAAGGAGTCGCCACCGGATGGTTCCGGATTGGTCCAATCGACCCATAGCATGAGTGCTAGTTAAACCCTTTAGAGATTGGGTTCCGGTGGTGGAGATCTATTCTATGAGTTTCCAAAATCGATTTTACCATTATAGTTGGGATTAATTGTCCTAAGTAGGCAAGCATACGAACGTAAATGTAAGCACACAGCGTGACGTGTTAATTGGCGTTGCAAGGTTGCACGTAAAATGATATATAAAGCTATATGGCATTTAAATATGCATGACATACATAGAAGCGATAAAGTAACATAGCATATGCATGTCATGTGAGCATGTATGACATATCATGCGCATGATATGGTAACCTAATATGTTATGTAAGCACATATTATAGCAAATAGAGTATGTCCTTATGTGTTAACGTTTTGACTTGTTTTGGCATTTGGCGTATGCGCGGCATATGCATGATATGTGGAAAGTGTGTGACATGGCATATGCATGACATGTGAGATGAATGACATATCATATGTATGATATGTGAAGTGATGCGTGACTTGCCATATGCATGGCATGTATAGTAGAATGTGCTTGTGTCATGTGACATGATATGTGAAGTGATGCATGACATGGTATAATGTACGGCATACCATATGCATGGCATGTGAAAATGATGTATGACATGGCATAACGTATAGCATACCATATGCATGGAATGTTAAATGAATGACATACTATATGTATAGCATGTGAAGTGGATGATATACCATATGCATGACATGTTAAATGAATGACATACTATATGTATGGTATGCATAGTACAATGTGCTTATGTCATGTAACATGGGATGTGAAATGATGTATATCATGGCATATGCATGACATGGCATAGTGTGTAGCATACCATATGCATGGCATGTGAAATGGTGTATGGCATGCCATATGCATGACATGGCGTAGTGGTGCGTATGTGAATGTGTTTTCAACATAGTATGTGCATGACATATGGTATGACATGTGTTTATGGCATACGATGTGGCATATTATATATCATGGCATGACATATATATGCATGGTAAAGCGTATTAGTTGATTGAGCATATTGGATTGCGTATTTATACATATATGCATACGAAATACAGTATGTTATGGCATACGACATATGCATGGCATGCATAGTAGTGTATGCATGTGTCATGTGACATGGCATGTGACGTGATGACATAGTATATTTAGGCAAATATACAAATAAAAATAAAGGCCGGTGAAAGGGATCGAGGAAATTAGGGGGGTATACACGAGATAGGGGGCTTATTATAGACCGAATAATAAATCATATCCTATTACAAAAATTCCTCGCATACATAATTTCCCGGGGTATCAAGTAATGCCCCTTTTCCCTTCGAATTGCACCATCCAAAATGCACGAATGGATTAATATGCAAAATAAACAAATAAATTCATTAGTAGCAAATGAATTTTAGATTTATTTGACCAGTCCAGTACCATTTAAAAGTACAAACCAAGAGTCAAAATCCAACAATTATTAGGCAATAATTATTTTGAATAAACCTGAGTCAGATCATGGAAATTCATTTTTAGAAAAAAATAATTTTAAGTAAAATTATTTTTATTTGATCATGAAAAATTAATTAGGAGGGCTAACATCACTTGGAATAATTTGGAGATAGCCACTCGACCAATTAATTCCAATCCTTTCAAAAATCACATTAATACGATTAAAAATTGCATTTTATCGTAAAAATTAATTAAATGTAATTATTTTATGACAAATCCAGAATACTTGAGCCACTGTAAAGCATCAAATACCATTGAATACATAAAAAATACAGCAAAATCTGGTCCAAAAATACAATTTTCTGGAAAAACGTGAACTATGTGCGCCGCACATTAGGCTATGTGCGCCACACATAGCCTAGGTGTGGTGCACATAGCATGACATGTGGTGCACATAGCTTTTAAATCTGCACAAAAATGAAATCTGTCAGTACATAATCAAACTATAGACAAAATCCAGCAACTTTAATGAAGACAGTACCTCATTTTGAGCACGAATCGGCCTCCGATTTGATGAACCAAACAATTAATTGAGCAATTAATTGAAATAAATGATTTTAAAGCCAAAATCAAGTAGATCTGGACAATTTTTGATAGATCCAGAACCCCAATTGCCTGGTAAAGCTACTGGAGTTACTGGAAAATTCAAAACCGAAGCGGTTCGGGTTCAAATCCAGTTTTTCTGTGAAAATCGGGATCTATGTGCACTGCACATAGTTTAGAAAATCAGAAGAAAATCAAGGATTTTTAAGCAAAAACCCTAGATCCAACCCCGATCTAAGTAGATCGGACCCGAAAATGAGTTTTAGCTCGGGGACTTGCATCCAACTCATAAAAAAATAATTTTTAAGTAAAAATTATTTAAAATCTGGCTTGTTTAAGGCAGATCCAGGGCACCCAAGGCATGGAAAAGCCTTGAATGACCCTAAAATGGCCAGATCGGGGGAAAAATCAAAAGAAACTGGGAGAAAAATGGCCTTTCCTTTGAAATTCGAGGGCTATATGCAGCGCATATAGCCCTATGTGCATCACACATGAGATACATGTGGCACACATAGGGGTATATGTGGCGAACATACCCCATAAAATATAAAGAAAATGAAGAAAATAGAGAAAACGGGAAGAAATTACCTTGTAGCAGAGGCTTTCCTTCCTTATTCTTCCTTCTTTCCATGTTTAAGGAGCCTAACTAGGGTTAATTAGTCTCTAAATCCCTAAGGAAAATTAATTAAGTGTTTAATTAATTTTTGGAGTGATTTTAGCAGAGTTTGGCCTTGCCTTTTGGCAATTTCGGGATCCCTTTCAGATGACCCCTAGCTCTATATTTATAGAACAATTTTTGGGCGTGTGGCAATTTTGTAATTTTTGCCTGGATTTAAAAATTTTTACACCTATGTGCGCCACGTATAGGGCTATATGCGCAGCACATAGCATATATGTTGTGCACACAGGTCTATATGCGCAGCATATAGTTTGGAACCAGTCGTGTGGGGTCTACTGTGGTCACTTCGGGATGTGTGCCCCAAGCCTATAAGCATTATTTGATACGAGGAACAACTTTGTAGAACAAAGTTTTTCCAAATTTGGTCCCGAAAAGGCTCCTGGCCAAACGTCTTTACTATGCAACATGCGGTGCGCATAGTGCTATGCGCACCGCATGTAGCTATGCGCTCCGGTCTGTATGGGCTAAACGGGATGTGAGCCATATGTCAAACAAGTGTTATTCAATGTTCTGAGAAACTTTACAGTTATAAGTTTTCTCAAATTCAGCCCCGAACATCGAGTTTTGCTTAATAGGCCCGTTTTGGGCCCAATAGGCCTTTAGGGCTGAAATATGGCATTCGGGATACCGTGAGTCATGCCTCACGTGGGCATTAGTGAAAATGTGTTCTATATATACAGAACACTCCAATTTGGCTAAATCGGGTGGTGGGCTCACTTATGCAGTATTTATGATGAATAGTGCCTCGATGGGCCCTGTAGTATGAAAGGGCCTAGAAGGTGGCAAATAGCATGCAAAGCGCATTGCCTTGAGTAAGGTAGCAGGTAGGATGTGTTCTGTGCGTACAGAATGCATCAAAGTGAACTATAGTAGGAAGCGGGCCTCACTAATGCTTGGCGGGCCCCACAGCACGGTGAGCCCTGAAATGTAGCATTCGGGATGCCACAGGTGTGCCTTACATAAGGCAGCAGCAAGGTGTATTCTATAAGTACAGAATACACAAAATAGGATAATAGTGGAAGCAGGCCCTGCCTGTGTACTATTCATAGTGAATAGTAACCTGGGTTCAAAATATGATACTTTGCATTATGTGTATCCTACCATGCGTAGGCTCGCGTAACATGTATTCTATAAGTACAGAATACACAAAATAGACTAGTAGGGGCAATGGGCCTCACTAATATCCTAGGTGGGCCCCATAGCGTAGTGGGCCCAAAAGGTGGCATTTGCGATGCCAAGTGCTGTGCCTTGCGTAAGGCAACTGGAAAATGTATTCTGTAAGTACAGAATACACAAAATAGGTTATCAGAGGCAGCAAGCCTCGCTATTTCCTGGTGGGGCCCACCTATGTACTATTCATGATGAATAGTGCCCAGGGCCAAAAATGTAATATTTTGCATTCTGTAAGCTCTGCCTTGCGTAGGCAGTAATAAGGCATGCTCTGTATGTACAGAGCATCTAGAATAGCTAGTAAAGGTAGTGGGTCCCATCGGTACACTATTCATGGTGAATAGTATCAAATGCCCTAAATGCGATGTTTTGCATTTTAAGTGGTTTACCTTGCTTAAGCAACAGTGAAGGGTGTTCTGCATGTACAGAATACTCAGAATAAAGAAATGAGGGTGGTGGGCCCCACCAGCTATGATGTATTCTGCGCACCAAAATACCCAAGGGAAGCCTACAGAGGCCTATGTGCATAATCGGGATCGATACGGGGACTAAGACCGAGTCGAATCAATAAGAGCCCGAAATTGCACGGTGGTGAAAAGTCAGGGTCAACAGTTTGCCCCCTGATCAGAACCATTTTGAGACGACACGTGCGTAAGTCGTCAAGATGCGATTTGATCATAACATGACTTTTCGTAGCGAGTAGGAAGCGTACCTGACTCACAGGGGTGCTCGCATTGAGGCTTAAATCCCAATTCTACCATTGGGAGCTCGGTACTCGGGCTGGAAGATCAATGCTGACCTGATAATCCTAATTCTGCCAATGGGAGCCCGGTGCTCGAGCTAGATGTCCAAGGCTGATCAATGGTCCCTAATGAGACTGATGGCAATATCACGAGTAAATCATCTAAAGTTGGCATTCAGATGCCTATGCGTTAGGATTTAGGAACCAAAGGCTTGGCTCCGCGATCACTACTGGATCGGGTGGTCAACTACGGGACCTGGACCTGGTCCCTAATGAGACTGATAGCAATATCACGAGTAAATCATCTAAAGTTGGCATTCAGATGCCTATGCGTTAGGATTTAGGAACCAAAGGCTTGGCTCCACGATCACTACTGGATCAGGTGGTCAACTACGGGACCTGGATCGGGTGATCACTGCTGGGTCTATTCTCGTGCCATCATACAAATGTCAGATATCTCTGAAACGGCTTTTAGGATCCTCTGTGGGATCTCTGACATTTCTGGTCGACGGTTTTGACAAATAAATACCCCAGCTCCATTACTGTGGGCCCGACGTTCAGGGCTATTTCGATCAGGGCTGATCGATAGTCACTGCGAGACCGATAGCTTCCTTGCGAGTGATTCATCTGAAATGAGCATTCAGATGCCTATGTATTAGGGTTTAGCAGTCAAGGGCTTGACTTGGTGATTTCTGCTGGATCAGGCGGTTCTACAGCGGAACCAGAGGTGACCTTCTGGTGGGTCTGGGTGATCAACCGTCAGATCTTGTTCTCGCGCCATCAAATAAGTGTTGTCTATCTCCAAAGTCTGCATTTAGGACCCTCTGTTAGAATGCAACACTGTCTGATCAACAGCTTGACCAGAAGTCAAAGGCTTGACTGCTTTTGATCGTCTGCTGGATCAATTTCCTGTCTTTGCCAGACACAGGAAAACAATTTATCAGTGAAATTGGTATTGAAATGGTTCAAGAAAAATACCTGAATTTTTAAGTATCAGTCTGCTGTATTCTGACTGATTTTCTAGATTTTTCACACGTTGCGGGTAATGAAAATTAGGCTCGACGGAGCAAACGACCTCCAAAAATTCTAATATTTTTACCAGAGGCCTAATTCTTCATGTGCATCTTAGTGGGACCCAGGCGTACATTAGCAGGAGTGCACAGTGGTAGGCGCATGTTAGCAAAAATTGCTACATGCGGTGCACATCCCTCCATGTGTGGCTCACATTGCTTGGAAATTTTATATTTCCAGGCTTCCATTCAAAAATCAGTTTGTTTCCCCTTCAAAAACTTGATTTTCTCTGAAACTTCAAACTGAAGACTTTGCGTTTTTGCAGAAATGGCCGGAATTAGGATGTAACCGACCCCCGAGGACCCCGAATCTATTCCGAGTTATGCTCTAACCGAGCTTATAACTCGGGATGCTTATTTTAGAGCCGATTTTGGTGATGCAATTGTGGAGACTTTCGCCATAGACTCACATCGGTCCCGAGCTCTTCCCGAGAAGGTGAGTTTTCTACGACTCAGCTCGATTTTTTTCGGCTTTTATGGTTTTTCCAAAAATTGAGTTTTAGGCTATTTTTGATGCGTTTAGACTTGTGTTAGGCTAGAATTTTATGCTAGGCTGAAGCTAGGCTTAGGTAGGCTCATGTTTGTCTGATTGGTTCGGCAAAAATCAAGTTTTTCGGTGCGGGTTTGGGCTATATGTGGCGTATATAGCACTATATGCACCACATGTAGCCATGTGTGGTGCACATAGTGCTATGTGCACCGCACATAGTGCTATGTGCAGTGTACATAGCATAGAAAAATGGGCTAAACTGCCCGTTCTTCAGTAATTTTTTGAGTGGTTATGTGTTTTAAGGATTCATAGGCATGAATAGGTGTATTTAGGACTGGAAGGAGGAGCTCTGTACCTCTGTAATTCAGTCTGAAGTCTGACCTAAATTCTGTATTTTACAGAGGGAGCGGACAATTGTAGGCAGCAGTAGCATTCGCAGCGTCTTCGAATGGTATTCCCAGTTACCTCGGGAGATCCGCGTAAGAGTGGACCAAAGCTGTTTTGGTCCATATGTCTTTTGCTTCACTGGTGTGGAGAAAAGATGCAACAGGCTTGTCATCACTGCCATGATTGAGCGGTGGATGGATTCCACACATACCTTCCATCTGCCGGTAGGCAAGATTGCAATTACCCTGGGGATATTTGCTGGAATCACCGTTTTAGAATGCACAGGGCTACCTGTTCAGTTTGATACTAGGCTAACATCATCTCACTGGTTATATGGTACAATCTTTGACCTTCTAGGGGTGTCTCCCAATGTGCGAGGAGGGCATAATATTTCTTATGATTGTCTCCGAGAGGCGGTGTTGGCAGAGAGGCTTAGTCGGACAATCTCTGCAGATTAATATACCCGCAGCTTTTTGCTATATGTGCTGGGGTGTACACTATTCAATGATAGCCGAAACAGCGTCTACATGTCAGTATTATGGGCCCTTCGTGACTTGGAGTCCATAGGGTGATATGATTGGGGCAGTGCTAGCCTGGCCCACCTAATGCAGGGGCTCGATTTATGTAGTAGGCACTGTAGGGACTACTTCATCGGGTGTTGGCAAGTTATAGAGGTAAGCAGAATTTTGTTAATTCTATTACTGTAGTGTTGGTCCATGTCTTGCTGACTGTGCATATTGACCTTGCAGATCATGGCATATGAGTTTGGGTTGCTGCCAGAGCCTGACATTCCGCATGGGGTACCATTTGGTTTCCCTCGTATGCGGGCATGGTGCATACCAAGGTGAAGGCTCGACTATACAATGGACGAATTGAGGGAGCACCTCAACAAGTTGACCTGGGACCAGGTAAGAAGAAACAATTTAATTAGCATTAAACTGTATTGAAATGGTTCAAGAAATACCTGTGTAGGCATCTAATTTCTCTTTATTATTGGAATAGGTACGTCCCTATCCGTGGAGTAACATGCATCCGAGGCTGGAGTACGTAACGAGTTTGATGCATAAGGACGAGCAACATATGTTTTTTGAGGGTCCTGAGAGTAGACTCTTCTATTTAGGCGAGCGCGTTGTGGACTGGCATCTGGGACCAGAGAGCCAGGTGGAGCTTGCTGCACCCCCACATGTAATGTTCTGGGTAGCTTGTACTGACACAGACCCAGAAGTGCTTGCTGGATTAACTGGCGTTCCCAGGCAAGAGCATCTATCAGACTCACCAGTAGATTACCTCTCTTTTATTCAGTTGAGGTTATTGGGGCCTGTGGAGCTCTCCACATGTAGAAGACAGCGTGATCAATTTAGTGGGACCGGAGGGAGATCCACTTCCCATAGCAGTCAAGGTGGACATCATGGCTCATCAGGAGTCGGAAGTTCTCGGGATGGCAGTGCTTTGAAGAGATCCCGTGATTCTAGAGCATGTGCGGTCCCACCGGTGATGATGTCAGCTACTCCGGAGGTGCCCCCCAGGGTATGGACGTCTAGCAGACTTTGTAGAGGGTGAGCTGATGTGGCCACAAAACCCCCTGATCTTTACTTACGATGCAATTGGGCGTCCTTATGAGACTTCCTTCCTGGTGCCAGCAAGGAGTGAGATTGAGTTTGATCTTCCAAACACGACCCATGTGAGTATGCGTGTTTTGATGTGCCTTTGATTTCAGTGGTCTGACATATGTTCTGATCTTGCAAGTGCCTCGAGATGCTATAGCAGACGCTTCAAGATTACTAATGGGACTGTGCCGTTATCATACGTCTGAGATGTTGGATGTTCAGGTGAGTACCTGCTATGAAATACAAATGCATGAGTATGCATGGATGCATGACTTATATGCCTGTATGCTTATGTTTACAGTCCAACAGGCAAGTGGAGCGGGAAGAGCATGACCACTACATCCAGATGATGGAGCAAATGGGGCGAGAGATTGCTCGACTGACAGTGTGTCTGGAGCGCTACAACATTGAGATCCCAGACAGTCCGAGTCCTGAAGATGACCACTCTGGTGAGGATGATGCATAGAGATAATGTAACATCAGACTCTCATATGCATGATGTCAGAATTTTGTAACTCTGTATTAGAGTAGAATAATGTGTTACAGACTAGCAATTGCGTGCCTAGTATGCCAAGGTTGTTGCGTACAGACTGTAAAAATAGACAAAGGCTTATACTATGTGTCTTTTGGATTTATTAATGAAATCCAATGTTGTTTGCTGCTTATAAATACACCATGCCTTTTAGTTTATTGGCAAGACATAACTTATCTACTTTTCTTTACAGAAATTAGATATACAATGACTCAGCAATCATTATCCGCTTTCCGCGCTCTTTCCCGCCATTGGGGAAATAATGAGTGGAATCGACTGGGTGAGATTGGACTCCAATATTTGAGAACCTTTCAGCAAGTCGGGATCAACAATGCTTTCTTGCATGTTGCTGCCCAATTTTGGAATCCAGTGGTCCATGTGTTTTGGTTCGGACATGTAGAGTTATGTCTGATGTATGAGGAGTTTGCTGCCATCCTCGGGGTCACCTGTAGCATGACAACAATGCTAACAGTGCCAGTGCCTGTTGAAGATGCATTCTCGTATCTAATCAGGGCTTTTGATGTTAGTCCACTGGAGGTGAGATCTTTTTTAACTACAGACGGCTCTGTAGATCTTGTTGCCCTTTTCCGGCTATGCGGTCAGAAATCTGTAGAAGACCCGTCATGGCTGAGGGTAGTTGGATTTGGACTGTTGGCATAGTTCATATTCACCGATCCATCCGGTCATGGAGACTTGTTGATTGGGCCTGTGGTAGACCAGATTATGGAGGGTCGGACCCCTTTCCCGATGATTGTAGCGGAAACAATCATCAGTCTAGACAGAATGAAGCAAGGCCAGTCTGAATGCTTCAGTGGTAGTTCGCTTTTATTGCAGGTAAGGGTTCTAAGTCGCCTTTACGAGTTTTCAACTTAGAAAAGCCATATTTTTACCCTAATTTTTGCATGAGTTGCCTTTTGTAAGGTTTTCAGCCCATCGGGCTACTGATTTTGCTTCAGACCCTAGGTTTTGCCTGAATTGCCCTCTTGGGTTCTCAGTTCAGCGGGTCACTCTAACTTTTGCCTGAGTAGCCTTTTGCAAGGTTTTTAACTCATTAAGCTTTTATTTTTATCTTATTTTATTACAGATTTAGCTTCAAGAGAAGCTCGAGATCCTGGCATCGCCAGCAAGGAACCCATAGAGATACCTTCCTCATAGCCACATGCGGAGGGGCTATGCCTTCAGCAAGGCAAGGGCGATGTCATTCCAAGGCTGGACTGAATGGATGGGGACCCGACCTGAGAGTGAGATCAAGTGGAGTTGTACCTAGTGGCGCATACAGCATGTGATTGTAATGACCTACATAGATTATATCCCACTGCCGGAATTCAGGCATTGTACACACTACAGTTCTACTAGGATCTATCGTCAGTATAGCCAGCGATAGACCATACCTCAACTGACAGAGTTTGAGGGAGGAAGGCTGGTGCCTCGCTTTGTAGAGCATATGGAAAAGACCTGGCCTTGTCACCGGATAGCGCTGGTGGAGATTCCTGGAGCTGGATCTACCACTGACGATGAGTACAAGCTGTGGATGCTGCGCCAAGCTTGAATCCTGTACTATAAGACATTATTAAGCAATAACATATAACAAAGGATGATAATGCTTTGTGTTTGCAACTAGTATTACTTAAGGCTAAGTTTATGAACATGCATTTCATTTGCATTAATGAGATTAAACATTTACATGAAAATGTTAAAACCAACACAAAAGTTCCAGATGCGCATTAAACTCAACCTCTGTTATTGACCAGCCTCGTGTGAGATTTTTTGATCAACTATTTTAACGCTCTCCTTTTGCTTTTAAAGAGCTCTAACTTTTACATGAATTATCCAAGCGGATTTTCAACTCATCGAGCGAATGTTTTTCATCTTGCCTTAACTTTTGCGTGAACTACCTATATAGGTTTTCAGCTCACCAGGCTTTTCATTTTTATTTCGTTTTTTCTTTTACCCTTTGCTCTAGACAAAGTATTTCTTCAGTCGATCAAGGTTGACAGGTTTTGAGAATTCATTACCCTCTAAATCCGAGATGTGAACAATGCCTTTAGAGAGGATCTTCTTAACTAGAAATGGGCCTTCCCAGTTAGGTCTGAATTTCCCACGAGGATCGTGAATAGCCAATCTGACTTGCTTCAGAACTAAATCACCTTCCTGTATAGCAACAGGCTTAACCTTCTTGTTGAATGCGTTGGCCATGCGCTTCTTGTATAGCTGTAGGTGATAGAGAGCTTGCAGTCGCTTCTCATCAATAGTGACCAGTTGTTCATATCTTGCCCTTTTTCACTCAGCTTCTGGTAACTGAGCTTCTAGAATGACACACAGTGATTTCAACTCCACTTCGATTGGCAATACGGCTTCCGTCCCGTAAATCAGGGAATAGGGTGGCACCTATAGGACTCCTTACAGTGGTTCTGTAACCCCACAATACGACTGGTAACTGCTCATGCCAATCCCTGTAAGTCTGTACCATCTTGGCTAAGATGCGTGTAAGAGTAGCGTGCCCCGGACGCGGGAGCGCTGCACGCTGTTCGGCGTGAAATGCCGTGGTGCTTGCTCTCAATAGCGCATTTCCATAGTTGATTGGTCTTTAACCTAGAAAGATCACGTTGAGAAAAAAAAATGGAGTCGCCACCTAGTTTGTTTTGTCAATTCAATTGAATGACTATAAAACTAGGAAATAAAACATGGGCCTTCCTGTGTTGGAAAGCGGCCTGAATTTCTTCAGAGTTTGGGTTCGGGATTTTGAATTTATTAATGTTCCATTTTATTATGTTCACTTATTTAATTTTAATGAAAGCTCCTAAGCACATAATTAGGTTCAAGTTTGATTAGCATACACTTACATGGCATAAGGCATTCAAGGAGGCATATCACAAGTTATAAAGCATAAAGAAAGCGGTAAATGCAGGAAAGTAAATGCAGAATAAAATGTGGGTATTTAAATACAACCC
>CANYBF010189466.1:0-27487 GCA_948192965.1 Dalechampia spathulata
TCAATGAATAATATTAAGAATTCTTAAAACACAACATACTAAATATTATCACTTAATTTCTAAGCAAACTTCTCAATTTTTACTCGTCTATATCGTCAATATTTAATTTTAACGTCAAAAATAATTTTTATTCCAAAATTTTCAAAATTCACATATGTCTAGATAAAGCTAACGTGAGCACAAAAGTCAAAACCGTTTATTAAAATTCAATGTATATAACTCCGAAACAAAGTTTGAGTACTAGTTTTCATCAAGTCAATGGTTTGCGACAGAAAATGAAATATCCCTTTTTCAAACTTTAATTGCATTTCTACTTAGCATACTCACTATTTTATACTATAATCACATCATTATCATAGAAATGTCATTATAACATTAATTTATAAATGCACAACAAGTCATGTAATGCAGGATGTGACATTATATCTTTGATACTATTATATCTTTACACTGAATGAGATAAGTGTTATATTTTTATACTAAAGAATATATGTATTATGTATTTGCACTGATGGAGATGTCTATTATATCTTTATACTCAAGGAGATCAAAATATGTGCTTCATGTTTACACTAAAGGAGGTGCGTATTATATCTTCACACTAAAGGAGATCAAATATGTGCTTTATCTCTACATTGAAGGAGATGTATGCTATATCTTCATACCAAAAATGATGATCTTATGATCTTTTAAAAGCTTGAAAATAACATCATCAAAATGAAAGGGGAGATCACTCTTATCTTAGCAACAATCATGATGATCTAAGAGAACAACATGAAATTGATTGGTATAAATTGAATAGTAAGGGCTAAAGTACTTACTTGCTTCCTTTCTTTTTGGTGATAAATAATAAAAAATGCTAGAACACATCCCAAAGGTGATTCATTAAATAAAGGGAAGTGAGTTTCCTTTAAGTATGCTTAGTGACTACTAAGATATTAAGTAATCTTGCATCCACGCATTCAACACTGTCCTATAATATTTGGTAATCTTGCCCCCAAATATTAGAAGTTTCCTTAAAATTATAAGTAATCTTACCCTCAAACATGTCTTTGTTTAATATCTTGAGAAATAACTTATGCATGTATGAAATGCTTAGAATGCAACTAATGCATCTAACTTTGCTTCTAGTAAAGCATGACTTATGTGTGAGATGTTCATAATGAAATAAATGTTTAACTATAGATATATGAGCGACACTTGACTATGGACCTTACATTGGATGTAATCTTTTTTTTTAACTGAAGACCATGCTTGAGATATATGACTTGCTTTCCAATTGTAAATTATGCATAAAGTGCATAATAAACTATGTATGAGACATATATAATGCAATGAATTTAGTCATGTATAGGATGCATATGATGTGACAATTGATTGTTTTGACCAAAATATTATTCCATTCTCTTTAACCATAAGGATTATGATCGGTCAAATATTTAAGCTAATAGTATTGAGGGCTTTTATCTAACTTAAGAAGTTGAGTTTTATTTCATGTAGAAAATATAGCAAATAAAGGTATTACCATGAGCTTGAACTAAAAGAGGGATCCAATTCTCAAAGAAAATCATTTTAAAACTTAAATTTCTTATTCAATATGAATATTTATATGGAGCATAAGGTAATGTTGCCAACCATATGACCTTAAGAGATAGTTCAATTCTTGGAGAGCCATACATCATGTAATTCAATTTAGTTCACTTGACATTAATATATAGTCTTTCAATCTCTAATAGTCTATAATTTTTTAATCTTTCCTACCATTTCAAATTCTTCACTTCTTAAATTATTCTTTCTATCACCTTCACTTTTGGCTAAGTCATCATTCTAGGTTATCAACTTAATAGGTTATCCTAGCTTTTATGTAAGCCCCCCTTTTAAGTTTTTAACTTACTAAACTTTATTTTTTCTCTTTTATAGTGTTTTCTCTTTTAAAATTCCATAAGTTATGTCAAATCAAAATCACATCATTGATGATGTCATAATGCAAGTTCTACCAAATAACTGATGATGATTGAAAAACATGATGACTCTTTTGAGATGATCGAAAAACATGATGATTATTTTGAGATGATTGAAAAATATGATGATTCTTTTGAGATAATTATTGTCACGCCCAGCCCATAACTGGTGTAACATGCTCCCGTAGCGTGAATACCAATTCCCAAAAGGAAACCATCACCCATACTACAAGGGATACATCATCTATATGACCTATTAAAATTGTATGGGTACGCATCACTGTATTCAGTGGTCATAAGGAAATAGCAGCGTGGCTTATGGTAAATCTTAAGTAACATAACCTAGATATCTAATCATTCATTCATGCAACAACTAAGATTAGCAAACAACCCAGTTATATATACACATGACGTTAAGGTCACACATTGGGGTTTGTTACAATTACATCCTTTGAAAGTATCACCACCAAAAGAATACAACAATAGCTACTACCTCTATGATTAATAAAGACTACAATAATAAAACATGCGGGAGTATGCTTCTAAAGTCCAGTACCACTTCAAGAATGGGGTTTCTCTGCTGACGCTAAAGATCACTACTCTGTATGCTCTTTCAGACACTCTCTCGTAGACTCATTACCTACATTCATCAAATGATAAAAGCTGAGTATAAAACTCAGTGGTGTTAGTGAAACACATAATCATATACACATCAAAATAGTAAATCATCCATATTCACAATCAAGTTAATGACACTTAGCATTATCACATCGTATCATGCCATTCAACACTCACATTCTAACAATAGCACGATCATAGAGAGCCATTATCCCATATAGACAATAAGAATGCATAAACGAATACATTACCTATATCAACATTTGTAATGAGAATGCATTCATGCCATGCATTCTCCCTTATCTTCTCTTTTCTTTCTTTTCCCTCTTCTTTTCTTATAAAATGTGCACATATCATTCCATAATGGGTCCCTATAGGTACCGGTACTCATCTCCCGAAGGAGGGCATTTAACTATATGGTTCTATAAACCCATTTCTTTACTGTAGGTCTCGAGACTCATCTCTCGTAGGGAGGGCATTTAACTTTGTGATTCCGTAAGGGAATCCATCATCTGTGTGACCCAGTAGGTTTAGAGCATATGGCTCCATAAGCATCTCTCTCTTTCTCTTTCTTTTCCTCCTTATACTCCTTGATGCATGCCATAATTATGCATGTATGATTCATGACATTTCATGTTCATATCACTTCATATACAAGTAGCAAGCTCATCATAAGAAAATACAAGCCATGGGCAATCTTAAAAGGAAAATACATCATCCATCTAGACCTTACTTAGGTTCTATGACAAGAAAAGAAACAAACATCATAATTAGCACAAACCTGTAGCAATACTACTTTTAACATATGTCCGTAGTCCCGATACTATCAATCACAACCTTTGTCTTATAGCCCTCATAACTTCTAGGCATTTAGGAACTCTAACTCTGTTATTTCTAAGGGTTTAAGAAAGATAAGGATGAAAGAAAAGTAAGAAAATATTTATACTTATCCGTTGAAAAGTCAAATTTAAGTCGCGTACGGTCGTACAACATTCGGTATGCCTGTACCAAATGACATCTATTGATACCTTATTTTTCTTGTGAGCAATGGTACGCCCATACACCCATTTGGTATACCTGTACCACCTCATTCTACCTGACCAACTAAATTTCCTATGAGCAATGGTACGACCGCACAACCCTTTGGTATGCCCATACAGTCTCCAGGAACCTAATACCACTAACTCCTCATACTTGGTACGCCCGTACAGTAACCCGTACTCCCGTACCACAACCAATCCATAAACTACACCCCTTCTATTCTCACTCCCAAGGTACTTAAACCAATCTAACCTACAATATACTTCTAAAACATCAATAACATCATTCTAAACATGGTGTTTACCCCTTAAACTACAGAGAAGTCACGCTTCCCAATACACTAGCAACATCAGAACACAATCGCCACACTTCTTCCCCTCCTATCTAACATTCTTTCATATTCCATCATAATAATCATACATCATACATTTTCACATAGCGTACATAACCAACACAATCAAGAATCCTACCTTATTCCATAACCATCAATCAAATAAGCATCAAGATATCCATATACAAGTATGTATAAATCCTATCATTCATCTATTAATACACATACAACAATGCAACATAACTAGGGTCACAAATATGGATGTAACAATTATTACAAAGTGAATGGTGGTAATTGGTGAGGGATGGTAATGTTTTGAAGATAAAAATGAGTATTGTCAATTCTTCTAGAAATAAAGAAGCCTTAATATGTCAATTCTTCTAAAAACAAAGAATCCTTAACATTTTCTTAATAATATCATAGATAATAAGAAATTTGACAAAATCCTTTAATTTGAATAAGACATAACTTCAATAAGTTGATTGCTTATAATATCATTTTTAATTTTGGTTGGTTCTTTTAAATTTTTTAACTACGTGTTTTTATCTTATTACAAATATCCCTAACTTTTGCCTATGAAAATGAGTAAACTCACTAAAGACCTTATGGAATAGAGATAAAAGGTTTTAAAAAAATTGAAGCTTAGGCCATGAGTTTGATATATGGTTTTTCCATTTTAGAAATGTCTAGGCAAAAAGCTTGGCTTTTTTGTTAAGGTTAATTTCTTAGGTGGTCATTAAATTTTATACTATGTTTTAAAAGAGTATTAATTTTTTATTTTTTTTCTTTTTGATCACTAACTTTCTATTTTAATTACATATAGAGGTAACTTTAAAATTCAAGCCAAACTTTAATGATATGGTAAGGAATATATTAAACATATTTCATTGTATTCTAATATTAGTAGAGTTGTCATATTAGATCTACCATATAACATACTGTTGCCATGTCATTTCCCATCCATTTTTAACCCTAATTTAATTAACCTTATCTGTAATTTATTACCATCAACTTTTCCCCTAATTTACTTAACTTGTCTTAACCTAATTCATTATGAAGATGATTGAAATAGAAATTATCAAACTCTAGTTTCGTATTTTTCTTTAATCTAAAAGTAAATGTACTTTTGAGAAGATTCCAATTTGACCTTGTAAAGTGATAAGTGATTGGGAGATAAGAACAAAGGGTGAAAATCAACTAGAATATTATAAGTGTTGTACGAGCTATTGAAATTTGTTTATTTTATTTTATTTTACATGAAAATCATTTTTCAATCTAGATTAAGTAAATCAATTGAAATATAAGGAGAATTTATCCTCTTAATTTACATAGTAAAAATTATGATTTCAAAATTTTAAGTAATAAGTAAGAAGTATATTTTAATTTAGAAGTTATTATTGCATGTTATTTACATTGATTTGGATTTTATGATAAAATAATGTGTATCATTAATATTAATATTTTTGTTCAAATGCAATACCTGGTTCTAAGTACTTCAATATACAAATGCATTATGTTAGTGTGAGCACTACAATGAAAGATTGTAAACATCAGTAGTTAGAATATATTGATTGGTACAATGCTAATAAAATGTCAAGCATTGAGATTAAGAGTGTAGCAAAAGATTTGGGTTTGATACAAAGGGCTCACTTTTTTTAGTTGCATTCCGAGAATAAAGATTTAAATGGGTTACAAAAATGGAAGAGTGATGTAGATGTAATAGAAATATCTTTAATTATTGATGTATTAAGGGTTATGAATTTATATGCTTGAACTAAAGAATAAATGGCAAAAGAGATTATCATAGAAGAGGTTGGATGATGAGGGACATGATTGTATTGAAGATAAAGATTTAGAAAATGTAGAAGAGGATGGTTTAGGAGATGAGCAAGAACATCTAAGAGAAGCAGAACATCTTAGTGAAGGAATAATAAGTGATGGCGATATTATTACTAATAACAATAACATCTATGATTCAGACTATAACTTCAATGAGGATAAAGGAATAAATGACATGTTATATAATAAACATGTTACATAAGATGGTGAGAAGTTTGATGAATAAGCATATATTACATCTAAACAGTTAGAATCATGCTCAAATTCTAAAGTTAAAATTGACTTATATAAACCTGAGTATACTAAATTCAATGAGGATTTAGATATGGTTGATCCAATGTTCAAGATTGGTATGAAGTTTAGGAGCTTTGAATAGTTTAAAAAAGTATTTAAAAGTTATGGCATTAAGAATCGATATGTGATGAACTTCAGCCTTAACTCGAGGGGAAAATGTAAGGTGCATTGCAAGAAAGGGTATCAATTTTACATTTGGGTATCATTGATGAATTATGATAAGAAAACAATTCAAATAAAGTCTAGAGTACTTCAATATGAGTGTGCATGATAATATAAGATATGTAAGTGCAAACTAGGTAGTATATGCTTACTTAGAGAAATTTAGGGCTAATCCATCATGGAAAATATCAAGGGTTATTAACGATATAAAAGAAATACAAGAGGTAGAAATTAGTAGATTAAAAACATGGAGAGTAAAAAAAATATTTCCATGAAGATCATAGATGGAGATTAGCATGATTAAATCAATAGATTGCATGATTATAGGCTAAAGCTAATAAGGACTCATCCTAGTTTGACTATAAAGTTCAAGTTAGAAGATGGAGTTTTGAGGGCATGTGTATATGTCTAGCATCTTTGAAACAGCTCTTCAAGAATGGTTGTACACTTATTATCTTATATGATGAATTTTTTTAAAAGGGCATATTTGGGGGTTAACTTTTAAATATTGTAGTTATTGATGAAAATGATTGCATTTACCTTATAGAATGGCCAGTTATAAACAAAGAAAAAAAGGATAGTTAGATATGGTTTTTAAAGTTATTGGTAAAGGACTTGGAGATTTAAAATAGTTATAATTAGGCATTCATGAGTGATAAATAAAAGGTAAAGTAAGTATCTTTTACTTTTTATGCACTTCATGCTTAAATTTTACATTTCAAGTACAATTTAAATAACAATTAAGAGTGTATGCTTAAATATTACATGTTAAACATGTTGTGATTAAATATATGCATGTTAATAGCTTAAGCATAATGTATGAATTGTATGCTTAAACATTACATGTCAACCATGTTATGATTAATGATTATATATGCATGTTAATAGCTTAAGATTAATATATGAATTGTATGCTTGAATATTACATAATAAGCATGTTATGATTAATGATTACATATACTTTAATGGGGCTTCATACCTGCCAAATAAATCCCTTTTCCTAATTTAAAACATTGATTTTGTATGAGGCATATATATAGTAATTTTAAGAAAAGGTTTAGGGGGAAAGATGTTAAGGATCAATTATGGATTGTTAGTGGTGGAAACATTAAATGAAATCTATAAGGGTGAATATAATTACTTGAATAATATTGATCCTCATTACTAGACTAGGTCATATTTTGATGAAAAGTGTAAGTGTGACATATTGTTAAACAATCTTTGTAAGTGCTTTAATAGTTTCATTCTTGAAGTTAGGACCAAAGGTATTATTACCATGAATGAAATGATTAGAACATGGTTAATGAGGTGAATTCACAAAAAAGGGATCAAATGAAAAAATGTTAAGTCTATTTACTATCCTAAGATTATGAAAAAATTAGAGAAGTCAAAACAAATAAGTTAATTTTGCAAGATATAGTGGTCTAGGGCTGAAACATATCAATTTGTAGGTTTTAAGGGGCAGTTTCTGGTGGATTAAAAGGAAAGAATATATAGCATCAAGCGATGGTAATTAAGTGGTTTACCATGTAATCATGTCATTTCAGTTATGCATTATAATAATGAAAAGCCTAAAAACTATTTAGATGATACCTACAAAGTTAGAACCTATTTAAAAATCCACAATCATATTTTAAATCCAACCAATGATTACTAGTTATGGCCTAAAAGTGATTTTCCCACCATTAAGCCATCTGCAATTACAAAGTGAAATGGAGGCAAGAAAACTATTCTTCAAAGAAAAGATGATAATGAGAATAAAAGTGGCATTTGGATTGGTAAGGTGTCAATGAAGGGGGCTATAATGAGACATTTTCAATATGCTTTATGAATAAGTGCTTTATGCAATTTTTCCTACCTTTATGTTTAGCAAACTAGAGGCCAACAACATAAAGAGCATAACACTAAAACACCACGCAGATGTGCTCCACATATAATACAATGGATGCTAGATGCAAGTAAATATGATTTTTTTTGTGTTTTTACATTTTAAAGTTAAATATGTTAATAACATGATATGTATAATTACAAGGCATTAGCACATATATATTTTGATTACAAAATGATATCTTTAATTCATTAACCAAAAAGGTAACTAATATATCATTTTTATCAATAGTTTAATCAATTGAAAATGACTCAATTTGTAAATGGAATTCTTACAAAGGTGAAATACTAAAAAATAAATGTTATTATTAAGATACATATAATATTATGGTTTAACATCAATTTAAATTCTTTTTTGTTTTATTTTATCAAATTTTGATTCATGCCTAAGAATTATGTGTTAAACTAACACTGACAGATGATCTACTTATGAGGAAGATGAAAAACTTGCACGAGTTGAATGATGCTCCTAGATCAAGCACTTCTATTATTAAAATATGAGTTTAGGCTATTGTAAAGCCAACCATGTCTACTACAAACCATTACATATTATATAAAAGCTAACCAATTATACTACAAAGCCATTAAAGCCAACCAGTTATGCTATAAAGCCATCAAAGCCTTTGAAGCTAACTAGTTTTATGATTGTTAAGTTAAACATTTCTACTTAGAGAACATACACAACTGGCTTATCTACTTTCATACTAATAAAATTTATTAATGTTGTTAATCTTCAAGCTAATGGATTCAATGCAACTCCTTCAAATCCCTCATCATCAACTCCTTCAAAAGGGGAACTATTATAAACCAAGAGAGGCTTGTAAATAAGAAAAGACTTTGGATTCCTCCTAGTTTTGGATATACCAATACGTCTGCTAGTAGATATGAGCAATATTACTAAGGCATTTATGAATGGTCCTAACTATTATAGAAGATAAAGGTCATGTGTATTTTATTTGTTTATTTCAATGAATCTTTTATTTTTTGCATACATGCACCTTCCCAATTGACATTAACTACTTCTCTTTGATTTTTATATAGTTAAAGTATGAGATGCTTTATTCTAAAATTCTTTATTATTTTTCTCTTATTACTTGCTTTTCTCTTCTTTGAGCAATTCAACTTAATTAATTCAAAAAATTTCCTTTTACTTGTAGTTCTAAATTGTATTTAAAAAAAACCATATCCATTTTTCATATTAAATTTAAATCTTCCTCAAAATAGAATGGATAATTTTACTTCTCATTTCCCATATTTTATATTAAATTCTAATGTTTTGTTAAATGCCATAGATAATTTGCTTACAATTTCATATTAAATGATAATTTTACATCATATTGTACTAAAAGCCATAAAACCAAACCATTAACGTCATTGTAAAAACTAAATAAATAGTACCATTACATAAAGTTTATATTACAAATCCATTCTGCATCTTCATTACATAAAAAAGCTACTATGAATTACTGCTTTCTTAATGATTTCATCCTTCTTCAACCACCTTAGCTGTATCTTCCAACTAAATACCCAATTAATAATGTAATAACAAACTTAATTTGGTTTTTAAAGCCTTTGACTTTCATCTTTTCAACTCCTTCTTCATTCTATTGACCATTGTCAAGTGCTTCTCTTTGAACCCTACATAATAAATCAATAATAACCATCTTTACTTTGCTCAATATTTGAGGATCAAACCATTAAAAAAAGTTGCATGCTCCAGCCCTCTATAATAATATGAAGTAATATTAGAATGATTAAAAAATAAGAAAAGGAAGAAGGAATCCATTGCATTTAAACATTAAAACATACACCATATTTTTAACATCCAAAAAAGCACCTCATTGGATTTTAGTCTATCTAAGAATTTCTTAATATAGTTACTTCTCCACATACACAATATGAAATTTTGATTTTATGCTATGTTGAATCCTAAACAATCTTTTTTCGATCAATTACTAACATAGGTTAGGGTTATGAGTATACATGCTTCAAAATCAAAGCTAAAAGAGGTTATGATAAAGGAGGTTAGTGGAGCTAGTTAATCTTATTTAGTTCATAAAATGGAGAAAGCCAATGGTTTTCTGATCTTTATTTTCTTTGCCAATTAAATTTCCAATCTCTATGCCATTTTTATTTGAAGGTTGGGTAAATTGGATGAAAAGTTAGTGGTAATAAATTAAGGATAAGGTTCATTAAATTAGGATTGAAAATGGATGTTAAATGACATGGAAATAACTTGTGATATGATAGATCTAATATGATGTGTCATCTAGCTAGTGGTTGATGTGTCAACTAATATATCACAACTTTAATGGTATCAAAATACAATAAAATATTTTTGGTATATTAGTTGGAATGTCATTAAATTTTTATCTAAATTTTAAAGTTACCTCCTTGTATATCTAAAATAGAAAGCTAGTGATCAAAAAGAAAACAAATCATAAATTAGTATTCTTTTTGAAACATGGTATAAAATTCAGTGACCATCCAAGAAATTAACTCTTTTTTGATTAAGATGGTTAAATTATTTGTATTTGACATTTTGGAAAGAAGAAAGTTTTGACAAATTTTTTGAAGGAACCTTAAATCAAGTTATTTTCATACTAATTTGTCACCTCTCTCTCATTTTAACATAAAATTAGTTTGAATTTGGTTTTTAAAATGAGGAAAAATTAAAGATAACATTTTCTAAGACAACACTTTCAAAAAAGCATATCTAGGAAAACTCTAAAATTATAGGTGTGGCCATTTTGATATATAGGTCCGGTTCTAATCTTACCATCCTTTAATAGATTTAAGATTGACATGAAAATATTAAATTCATTTTGTTAAAAATTTAAAGTCAAACACAACATCACCACAACATGCTAATATAACATAATACATTCAATATAATTAATAAACAAATGACATTAAATAATTAATACAACATAAATAATGTATAAATAAATAAGTAGCATATCAATAAAAATCATTATAATTAATAATGGATCATAAAAACTTAGGCCTTTATGAACAAAATCAATTGTTATAGCAATGATTAATTGTTAGAACTTTTGTTTAAACATTTTCATGGATAGCAAGTGGCTAACTTCTTTTTTCAAAAATGTCACAAAATATAAATTAGATGATTAAAATTATATCATGAGATTTAAAATCTCATTAAAATATATATTGAAAAATTGTATACTAATAAAAAATTGAGATTTTTATGAGAACCTTATTTTAATAACAAAAACTTTTCAAAATTTATCATTTTCTACTTTTATAATAAAAATATCGAAAGATCTTAGAACTCATATCATAAAATACTTCTTTCATCCTACAAAGATAAGTTCACTTCTAATTGCATCAAGATTAAGAAAATATTAATTATTTTACTTGGGAAGATAAATTTAAATGTATTTTTCCTATTATACTCTTACTTTAAAAATGAAAGAGAATAAAATCATTTCATTATTAGTTAAGTTTTCAATTTTCAATATTAGTTAAAAAAAATAGTATAATAGAGATTGAACATATTATTATTTTACTAAAAAAGAAAGTGGGTTGTAATTTGGAACAATTATAAAAAAGAAAATGAGTATATCTTTGTGGAATGGAGAGAATAAAATTTTATCTTAAAAATTCATTAAAATATATATTGTAAAAATATTTTATATATCTATTAAAAACATTTTACTTCTAATTATTAGATGATTATTTTCATTATTATTAACTATTATTATTTTACATTTCAAATTTTTCTATTTTTAATACTTTAATTTACATCATTATCTTCATAATAATTTAATTTTTTTTAGTTTTTTTCATTTTTTACTATTCAATAAATTAATCCACATTTTCTAATTAAAATATTAATTATAATAATTATATATGATTATTACTCTTTTTCTTTATTTATGTATCCTTTGATTTTCAATATCTCATTGAAAGATATACTAAAATAACTTATAAATTCATAAGAAAAATATATGAAAATTTTATAAAATCTCATTTTACTAATAAACTTTTTTAGAAAAATATTAGAGGAGTTTAAAATTTATATCATGAAAATAAATAAAATTTTATTTCAAAAATTCATTGAAATGTATACTACAAATACAATTTATATATTCATTTAAAAATTTTCTACTAATAAATTATATAAATTACTCAAAATTTTTTATTTAATTTAATAAAAATATCATATTTACTTTAGTGATAATAAATTATATTAAGAAGTAATTTTTATTAATTATCATGATATATAATTATACAATAATCAATAATTAGCATATATTGATATTTTTTAATTAAAACCATTATTAAAAATCATGATTAAAATATTTTTCAAAGCATGGATATATGCAAAAAGTATATAAAAATAATACAATAATATACAAATTACATTTTTATGAGTTAAATTTTGAGAGATATAGATATTTATAGTATATTTCATAAAAAGTAATTTTTTCACATCCGCTTTTGATACCCTAGGTTTTTTATATGAATACATGTGAATGTGCGGTGTATTTATGATTGTGTATGCGTCGTGATGACGTGCTGTTATGTATATTTGTATGTATATGAGGTGTGTGAATGATTGCATGCATGTTTTATATGTGTTTCGGTGTTTTAGGTGGCATGGGAGTGCGTGAGAGGAGTTAGAAGGGGAGACTGGTTGGTGGTACGGGCGTACGGGGATCCGTACAGGAGTACCGAATAGGGGAGCTGAGGGGTTTTGGTTTCTGGAGGCCGTATGAGCGTACCGAAGGGTGGTTCGACTGTACGCGTACTCGCAGGAAATTAGATTTTTCAGGAGAGTTATGGACGTACGGGCATACCAAATTTGGTATGAGCGTATCGTCCCTCGCAGGTTTTTGGTTTGTCAGGCTTTTTTGGGTTAGTACGGGCGTACAGAGACTGGTACAGCCGTACGCGACTTAAAACTGACTTTTTAAACAAATAAACATAAGCCTTTTTTCTTATGTTCTATTAACCTATCTTCCTAAAACCCACCCCAAACCCTAGGAAGCGGTTTTCCTTGTTACTGTGAAGCAAGCGGAAGCTGGTTTAACGAGGCTAGAAGCTTAGATGTGTGGATAGGCATTAGAAGTGGTCTTCTTTCAGGTCTGTGCTAGTGAGTTATGTTTGTGTTGGGCTTGTGTTAGATAGTAGGGTTTATGCTAGTTGTCTTCCTACTGTTCTTTTTTGGTTCTAAGCCAAGTATGGCTATGGAACTGATGCTCGGGGATCAAATCCCTTATGTTTGTGTTTGTATGTGTTTGTCAGATGGTTTTTGGGTTCTGAGAGGGAACGTATCGTATGCTTATTGGTTCCGGGAAGGAACGTCTCTTGTGATTATTGATGATTGGCTTTTAGGATTGCCTTGTGGCTTGTTCATGCATCATGTCATCGAATTACTGTTCATTAGCATGGCATAACATGGTGACGGGAAGAAATAAGGGTGGCTAGATACGAGAAGTACCGGGTACGAGAGGTACCAAATGATATGTCAAGGATGAGATGTCCCCACAAGTACGAGATGTACCGATATCAATTAATATGGTGAAGGGAGTGAGATGCTCCTACAGGTGCGAGAAGTGCCGGTATTAATTGATATGATAACGGAATGAGATGTTCCGGAAAAGAGTGCGAGAGGCATCAAAATGAGGGCGAGTGCATGATATGATGGTAGACTGAACATTCATGATTGTGTGATGCATCGTGAATGAGTGTTGGCAGAGATTGCCAGTATTGCCTGTGATACTGTTGATTGGCTGTGTGCTCTGTGTGCTGAATAGATTAGGTGTGTATATGTTTGTTTGTATATATGACATATTATTTCTTCCTAGCACCACTGAGATTATTCTCAGCGTTTATCATTTGATGAACGTAGGTCCGAGTGCAGAGGGTGAGCGCCGGGACTAGAGTACAACAGCTGGTTCGTGTCTTAGCCTTCTAATAGAGAACCCGGACTACTGGACAGACTCCTGCGGCTTGTATATTTGTGCATATTCCTTTTGTAGTTGTATTTGGTAGTATACTAAATGTATTATATAAGAATTCATCAATGTAAAGGGGCTTTGTTATTTATTTATATAACCTTTATGTTTATTGGATTTTTATACGAGCGTTAGAGTTAAAATCCCTTGTAGTGTAATTATTATTTTCCTGAGACAAGAAAGTGATGGTTATGCTACGGGATCATGTCATCACCTCGTAGGTCTTGGGTCGGGGTGTGACAAATTTCTTATATGTAAGATTTACTATAAGGAGAAATTTGGGATACAAAAAGCATATAAAATATATAATGTGAAATATCAAGTATACAAATAGTTTACCAAAAGGATGCAAAAGATTTACAAAAGGTTTACAACAACCATATTGAAAAAGTTATAAAAAATAAAAGATGATATGCATAATCATTTAAATTAAAAAATATCAAATATAAACATGTGTCATTACATTACTTTAAAATCAATAAAATGTAGAATAACAAGATAAATTATTTAATAATCACAAATCCAAACTATTACATCTTTATTGGTCTATAAAAACACATTAATAACAAAAAAGAATCACTAAGGAAAAGAGCTAGTGTAATATCATTTCAAATTTATCATAAAATATTAACAAATATACCTTAATAATTTTCATTAACAATTTATTAAACAATAAGCCAAAGGTCAATCAATTTTGCCAAAAAATCAAATGCAAAAACATGAACCAAATCATCAAACATAGCAATCAAAATCATATCATTTTCCCTAGTTCAATAACAACTAAACCTAATTTGAAGAACAACCTAAGACTAATCTTACAACAACAATTTTAGATATCATACAAACAACGATAACAAAATAAAAAATTCAACTAAAGGATACAAATTGAACAATAAGTTGAACTTAGGTGTGTTATACTTGTTCTTAAGGTGTGTTATACTTATTCTTATCCTGATTGATTAAATGAATTCTTACCTTGTAGTCAGTCTTACCATCTATACAAAATTCAACCCCATTAACTAATAATTCTATTATGTCTAATATGCCTTCAAATAGACTTTTTATTCACCTGCCAATTTCAATTTATAATGAGTTAAATTTAGTAAGTATAGAGTTAAACTCGTCTTTGTAAATGTATGATCTAATAATAATTAATTTATAAATCAATAAGAAGCATTCATATAAAATCATTCAAAATCAAACAATACAAAAGAATACAAAAAAACAAATAAAATAATAATCATACTTTTTTTAATAAAAAAGGTACATTCAACAATAACAAATAATCCGTAATAAACATAACCAAAAATAATAATAAATAAAAAAAATTCATGCTAAAAACCTTAAATAATATTGTTTCTCTTTTCTTCTAACTCATTAATAATAATCATCATTTTCTTCAACTTCAAACAAAAATAAATTGCCAAAATATGAATCTTGAGTTTTTTTTAGAAATAGATTTTTGTATGAATTTTACAAAAAAATTGAAAAAAATAGAGAAAGAATTAAGATAATAGATCTAGAAAAAGAAATCAATAATATATATCTAGAAAAGAAAAAGAAAAATGAAGAAGGAGGAGAATGATTATAATTGAAAATCAAGATTATAGATCTAGGAAAGAAGAAATAAAGTGAGATAGAATAAAAATGAGAACGAGATAAAATAAGAAGAAGAAAGTACAAGATAAAAAGCTGGAAAAACAAAATATATAAGAAATTGAAAAAAAAATTAATAATATGAGATATTGAAGAGCAGTAGGTAAATTTGAAAAGACATGTAAAAAATGCATTTTTAACCAAAATCAAGTAAATGTAAAAAGAAAGAGATCTTTTCAAATCTGCCCTTTTTTAAAAAAATCACAACAATATCAACTCTACAAAAATATTGTATATTTAGACAATTTGTAAAAAATTTTGCATGAATTCCATTTTGAAATCAATCATTAATGATCATATTAATGATATTAATAACAAAAATATGATAAGATTGTGATATACTTCATTTTTAATATCTAATTCAAAATTTAAATTGTAATTATAATATGTAGAAAATTATATTTAGTGTTATTTACGATGTATTTTTTTTTATTTTTTTAGATAATTGTATAACCTTAAAAGTAAATTTGATTATAAAGTATATAATGTTATAGTTGATCACATTATAAAAGTTAAATGTACATTTTTATTTTCTTTAGATTAATTGACATAAATATGTAATTTTTAAAATAGGTAAATATATTTTGAATTATCTTGATATGAATTTTAAAGGAAAAATAGTTTAATTTTAAATCAAAATAAACTTGTATAATCTTATAGTGTATACCAATAGGTATACTTAAAACATACAATGTTATATAATTTTATAATTGCAATATGCACTAAATATTTACAGGTATACTTGATGTATGTAATTAAAGTATATTTAACATTTACTTCAACATATAAGTTTGAGTTATGTTAATATGAATTTTAAGGAAAAAATACTTTAATTTGAAATCAAATTAAATCTACATATTTAATAATGTATATTGACTTTGGATATACATAATGTACAATACAAATATAAAATAATATATAATTAGAAGTAAGAATTATGAATTTTTTGTTATTTGATATTAAACATATATACATTATTATTTTAGATATACTTAAAATATACATTATTACATATTTATACAATGTATGCGATCCACACATAATATACATCGATATACAAAAGTTATTTAATCAAAAATTCATTTATCGAATACATAATAGCAATCACAAAATGGAAATCTAGTGAAATTACCGATTTGATTATATATTTCATGTTATTGTTAAAAGTAAAAAAGGAAAAGAATCAATTATTAAATCCTAACGCCTAATATGCAAGTAAATTGGAAAAATGATAAAAATAAAGATAAAAGGCAATTAAAAAAATTTAAAATTAAAAAACCTCAAATAAAAAGGGTAATGAGCATTCTTGAGATTAGTGTATTAATTAACCATTAATTATTTTAGTAGTTGTTAACCATTTTATTAGTATTTAATGCTACTAGCAGTTAATATTTAATTGTTTAAATATTGATTTAAAGCTAAACTATTGAAATAATAATGTTTAAATTAGTAATTAAATAACAAATACTCAAAATAAAAATAAAATAATCTGTAACCTCTTATTAAGAGGATTAATTTTTCATCAACTATTCATTCAAAGAAAAATGTTTTGATCAAATTAAAATACTAACCACTATATAAAACATTGTTCTAGTGGATTAACATAGCAAGAATGAATAATTGCCTTAGCTTATGCAAGGTTAGTAAGTCATCATAAACACCATATGACTATTTCATGTTCTTAAGGGATCATCATGAACACTTTATAGAATTCACAACTGCAATAGGAAGAAACGATGAGTAACTAGAAAAAAATAGAAAATAATAATAATAATAATAATAATAATGATAATAATAGCTCAGAAAATACTCTTCTATGGAACCCATAATAGTAGTTGGCAAGTAAGAACACAGTCAAAAAGAAAAAAGAAGAAAGAACAATTACTAGATGAAATACTTCCCAACCACAAATGGAACAGCTGTACGGCAGCTAAAATGTTTTCAGGAAGATAAGCTCATGTTTAACCGTGGATTCCTCGACTTTGTTGTAACTCCGGGTCCCTAAACATAACCATCTGATCAGAAAATCTGTGGTAATGATAACAATTATTAAAGATTTAGCATCACCGTTTTCAGTATCTGAAACAGACCTCTTTACGTGGTCAAGAATAAGAAGTCTTGGTCCTGGAGGGATCCTGACATCTTTTAGAGCACTGTCGCACAATTGGAAATCAAAAACTCCATCAGGATTTTAATTGGTAAATTAAGGAATAGAAATTTATCTCTAAGTTTAAGATATAAGGAAAATGAAATCCAAGCCAAATATTAATGAACTACTTGCCTATCAGTCAACAACGGCAACGTGCTATCGGTTAACAATCCTCTCTTGAAATTCTTCTCATAATTTTGCAGACCAAGACTTCGCAGCATGGTTCCGGTTTTGGTATATGATGTATCCTCAGCTGGTGGTTGAGAGAACTTTTGCCCCAACTGAATGATTACGTAAATAGTGCTTTCAAAATGGGAAGGACACAAATATAATTTAAAATCAGAACAAAAAATGCAACTGAATGAGAAGTATTATTGTTTAGTGAGGCAAAGCCTGGGATTTGGTTGGCAAAACTACTGATGCCAAATTCCCATTGTCACAGCAAGTAACTCAAGTGACATGAATTCCCATTGTCACAGCAAGTAACTCAAGTGACATGCATAGCTTGCTACCATGTTTTACAGGTCAATGTTAAAGAAACAACGCATAGTAAACAAAGATGGACATTCTGTTCTAAAGCTTACCTGGAAGATTCCACCTTGTACAAGTGCAAAAAATAGTCCAGAAGTAATTGCATTTGAAGCCTGATTTGGTCCACCCACACCGCTAACCAAAGAAAACATAGCTCCTGAGCCAAAAGCTGCTACCATGCTGTGATTATGTAATAAGTTGAAAATTTTCAACAAAAGCATGACACTTTTAACGTGTAAATAAGCATTTCGGAGAAGGGAGTAACCGCGAGAAGGGAGTAACCGCGTTAATTATTCTATGTAGTAATGCTGTTAACATGATAGAAAAGTTCCACCCACCAAAAAAATAAAGTGAATAACTATCATTTTAATGCCAAATTAGACATATCGGCAACAAATGAGACGCTATGACTTCCTCTTTGGTTAGTATAAGGCTTTAGTTGCATGCCACAAAATAAGAATATGATTATGAACAAACAATGAACAAATGAAAATGAAAAATTGACCTGGACTGAACATCTTCCTTGCCTCGCAATCTTTTCATGACAGAAGATATGCCCGCATTAACACCTGTCATGACAGCAAAGTTGCGAGCTTGTATCAAGGGACCTCCAGATAGAGCCTGTAGTCAAAACAAAGAGAAAATGGCACTTCAGTTTTGTTGAAGGCTCCATCAACCTGAGAATCATTTTATTAAATAAATCATCAAAGGGCAATTCGAATTTGGTTTGAACAATTCATAAGAATTGGCGGTGAAATCTGCCATGGGAAGATTACAATTTTCATTTTGACCACGGTAAATGTATAAAGAAGGCGTTCCAGTTCACAATTTCTACAATTGTTTGTGATAAATCACAGGCAAGAACTGAACGCAAGAAAACACATGGTTTCCCATAACGAGGAAATTTTACTGGGTAACTAAGGATTTCTACAAGCACATACAATTGACTGCATATATTTGAATTTCTCAGCAAATTTATGAAATGAGAATAGAGACGCCTAATGAAAGGACTATCCCTTATTGGATGGTTTATTGCCATTATGAATCCTAATGAAAAAAACAACGAGATTAAAGAGCCACAGGGTACTATGTATCTTTCCAAACGCAAATAATTGACAACGTAGAATTGGATTTCCTAGCAAAATCATAAACCAAAACCGTTTATTGTAACTAGCGAAGAACAAAATCTAAAGATTTAGAGAACCTGAGCTTGCTTGAAAGAGGCCATGGCCTGAGGGTTTAAGGAAGACGAATCAACGGGAAGAGAAGAGGAGATGTCAGGGGTGAGAGTTCCCATAATAGCACCAATAGCAGAACCCTGAAGAGCAGAGGTGGCAGTGACGACAGCCGCCTCAACAGGTAAGGATTGTTTGGATAACCAGGACTTGAATCCATTCTCTATCTGCTTCAAATGTAGCTGAAGCTGCTCTATGGGATTCCGGTTTTCTCTCATGAATGTAATTCCTCCTCCTTGTTTCCCTTGCTGCCGCTCCTTCTCCATTTTGAATTCTTCTTTGGTGGATCCTGCTTCGATTACACAGCGGCGGACCCTTTCATTTACTCTTCCATCCCCTGCCTGCCTATAAAAATCCTTTTCAGCCCTGCGGATAACAAATTCTATTAATCATATCAAGTAAGTCCGAGGTAATTACTTTCATTATAGGTTAAGCTTATAATTAAAAACATAAATCAGAAAACTAAGTTTACAACCATCTAACTTTTAATTAATTTGATCAGAATTTCTGCTCTATTAAATATTTAATTTATTTTAAAAAATTTTATCACTTATTTGAATTTATTGATTTATTTTTAAGAGCATAAAATATTTTATAAGCTAAATAAAACTTTTTAATATCATTATCATGATTTTTTATAAATCTTAAATATTTTATTTTATTTTATTTTAATAAACTTTTACCGATTATTTCTTATAAATTTAATAAAATCTTGACTATTTACATATTTAAATATAAAATTAAATTATTTTTATTTAATATAAGTAAATTTTATTTAATTATAATGTACAATTAAATGAATATAATTTATTACATAATAAAATAACAAAAATTCTTATTAGTTATTTTAATAATAATTTTCATTATAAGATATGATTTATCAAACACGATAACATGTAACTATTTAAATCTTTTATTATTTATAAGTTAAAATTAACTCATAAATACATGATACTTATAATTTAATTTTGATCGATTAAGCTAAATGCCCCCTAAATCTACATGTCTCAATATATATATATATATATATATATATGTATATATATGTTAATCATTCTTATAATTTTAATATTAATGATAAAAATTTATTCTAAATGAATAATTTCCAAACATATTTTATAATTATATATGAAATAAAAAATCAGAAAAATTATAACAATCAACAATTCTCAAGAATTATTTTATAAATATCACTTTGAGTTTTCATTAAATTAAGATTATTTTTTAATTTATAATTGACAAACAGAAAATATACTTTATATTTTATTCCATTTCTCTCCCAAATTTTGCGTTTAAATTATGTTGAATGATGCTAAAAGCATGCATGATTGTTATCTTTAGATTTTATGATGATTGAATGTGAATTTAGACTTAAAATTCAATGAATCGAGGCTTTAATGTCATCATTATTTTGAAGTCATCTAAAATCATATATAATACCTCAAGTAATATATAATAATTAAATCACTATAGATGGTACCATGTTATAACTTAATTAAAATGTTACTAAATGTTTTTTCTTTTTTTAATTTCTTTGGTAAATCAAATCTTTGAAAATCATAGCTCTATTCTAACTTTCAAATATCTCTTTGTAAATCACATATAAATCAAGTAAAATAAACAATGGTACAGTACATCAGTTTGGTAAACACTTTTCATATTATTTTAATAATTCTCTTTTTGAAAAATCATACTTGCTTAAATGAATTATGATCTAAAATCACTTAGTTTAATGAATAGCATAAATTTAAAATAAGGGATACATCAAATTCTTTTAAAGTCGTTCAAATTTCTTCAATGATTTCAATATTTAAAACATACTTCAATATTTAAAAAAATTAACTCATGTGGCCCGGTTAAATCTTTTTCAAGATCATACATTTCAAAGTCATCATCCATCACATTCTCAACAATGTAAAGTATAATAGTTTTACAACCGTAACCCAATATATCTCCATCGATCAGTAAAAGTATGAATAATATATGAAATACATGATAAGGACTTGGTAGATAAATAATTGGCACAAGAATTAGGAAACATGTGAGTCATGTACAAAAGACACGACATGGTGTATCATAGAGTTATGAGAGTGACTTCTCATTAGAGCACTTGAAATATAAAAAGTAACTACTTTAACTCTATATGCACCTAGACTAAACATGTTTCTATAGACCACTCAAACATTGATATGCCATCAAAATTCAAACTCAAGTATAGAGCATAACCCTCCACTAACCATGTTTATACACATAATAAAAATCCATTATGATCACAATCTTCACAATTCTCATGTTTACTAACTTGACCAAAGCTTAGCTATATGTGTACGACGTCTTTACCTACACAAATAAATCAACTTATACTAAACAAAATTATTTAGTGAGAGTGCCAAGATGCTACAAATGCATAGGTCATGTTGATTGAGGATAAAATATAATGCAATATAACTTTGATATTAATGAAAATAAAATAAGAAATTGAAAGGTAAAAGAATAAGAAACAAAGTCGACTATTTTATGATTCACCAAATATTAATAAAATTGGGAACAATTAATAATTTTTTAATCACTTTTGTTTCACAAATATTAGATCAAGAAAATTATATTTATACCAAAGAAAATATATTTAAGAAACTACTTGACATAATTGTAAAGAAGAAAAAACTAATGCACCTTAACTTTTAATGTATTTATTTTAAAAATCCCTATTCATCATTAATTAAACAAAATTTGTTTTGTTGATTAATCAAATTCATGGTTTAATAAAAAATGTTAACTGCTAGAAATTAGTTTTACAAATTAAAAAAATTACTATTTAGTTTTTATATTTATTTTAGGTAGGTACAAAATAGTATTTTATATTTGAATTTAAATAAAATTATTTTAAATAAAAATTAATTTTTATAAAAAAATTAGATAAAAATTAATTTGACAAATTAAAACTATTACTTCTTAGTTTTTTACAATCATTTTAGGTAGGAAAAAATTAATATTTATATTTAGATTAAAATATAACTTTTTTAGATAAAAATTAGCTTTTATATAAAATTAGATAAGAATTAGGTTTTACAAATTAAAATTACTAGTATTAATATTTTTTATTTTATTTATATAAATGAGAAAAGAATTAATTTTTACAAATTCAAACAATTATTGTGTAGTTTGTTTATATTTTATTTGATTTTAAATAATATTAGATAAACATTGATTTTCATAAACTAAAATTATTATTATTTTCAATAAAATTATATAATTTTTATAAATTAAAATTATGATTATTTTATATAAAATTAATTAAAAATTAATTTTTACAAATTCAAAATCATTACTATTTAATTTTTATGTTTATGTTATTTTATTTAAAATTAAATAAAAACTAGTTTCTCTAAATTAAAAGTATCGCTATTTCCTATAAAATTAGATTAAATTTATTTTTATAAATTAAAATTATTACTATTTAATATCTTATATTTATTTTATTTTATCTAAAATTAGATAAAAATTAATTTTTATGAATTAATTTTAAAATTTAAAACTATTATTATTTTATGTAAAATTATGTAAAAATAATTTTTGTAAATTAAAATTATTACAATTTAAATTTTTATATTTATTTTATTTTATATAAAATTAGATAAAACTTATTTTTTCAAATTAAAATTATTACTATTTTATAAAAATTAAAATAAAAATTGTTTTTGAAAATTAAAACTATTACTATTTTAAATAAAATTATATACAAATTAAAACTAATATTATTTAATTCTTTATATTTATTTTAGGTAAGTAAAAAGCCATATTTATATTTAATTTTAAATAAATTATTTTATATTAAAATTAATTTTTATATGAAATTAGATTTAAAATATTAATTTTGTCAAAAATCAAAATGGAGGGTAGTTTCATAATTGTTCGTCTCCTTTGTTTTTTTTTTTAATATATTATTAGAGTTACATAGCATATATTGCACATTAGTATCAATTATTCAATTTATCATTTATATTATTTTTTGTAATAGTTTTTTAATATTTTTAATTCTAATAAAATATTATTATTAGACATTTTATTTAAAATTTTATTATAATGCACCATTTTAATCTTAATAAAATTATATTGTATCACATAATTTTATTTTTATCATTAGATATAGTATTCAAAATTATATTATAAGATATAATTTTAACTATCATAAAATTATATTATTATACATATCATTTTTATGATGTGACATTTTAAAATTGTATTATTATACATATCATTTAAAATTCTATTTCAAAATCAACAAATCATAAAATTTTAATTGATATAGTTGTCTATTCAAATTTAATTGATTAATAGTCCTAAAATTTTAATTAAAATATTTTATATCATTGATTCTTTATTATTTATTAATATAAAATTTAATATTTTAAAATTACTTCAAAATAAATTGTAAAATATAATAATTTTAATAATATTTTGATAAAAAAAATTTATCAACTAAAATTAATAAATGACCAACATATTAGCTATTAAATTAACAAAAATAGATACTACAATTTATCTTAACCAAAAACTATACTTCATCAATATACATTACTTGATTTTTATAGCTTAAGTTTGAAAATTTTAAGTTAAACATTAATATGAGATATTTTTATAACCTAAAAACCTCATATTCTCAAAAATGATCAAATAGTTTAAAAACATCCTTAATAGTTTAAAAATAAAAATAAACAAATTGAATTTTGATTCATGTAATAATATATTTAAATTTAATCAATTAAATTTTCTAAAATTTCAGTATTGATATTATATTATTTATTTATATTAATTTAAAAAATTCAAAGGTACTTTAAAATAAATTGTAAAATGTAATTATTTTAATATTGCTATTTTTTGATAAAAAAAATTAAATTTTTATCAACTAACATTAATAAAAAATTCACATATTAACATCTACTACACTTTCTTTTAGTTAAAAACTTGTGAAAAGTGTGTTTCATCAATATAACTTTTATAATGTGAGTTTTAACATACTAAATCAAATATTTAAAATATGAGATATTTTTGCAACTATAACATAATAAAAATAATTAATAATAATTGATTTTGAATATAATTCTTAGAAATTGAGGTTATAAAAATAAGATGATGAAAATTGATTTGAACAAATCAAACTATTAAATAATAAAAATAATTAGTATTTATACTTAATTTTTAATAAAATTTGTTTATATAATTTTTATTATTGATCAATTTTTAAATAATTTGACTTAAAATAATCATTTCGATGTGATAATTAATAGTTGGAATTTATTGTTCAAAAAAATATAATCATACTATAGATTGAAGATAATAACAAATGTGGAGCTAAAGTTCAAGGGTCAATTATACCACTTAAAACTAATTGTCATCTAATTGGGAGTGAGTATGTTAGTAGCTGGGTGCATACTTATCAAATCTTTATTTAAAGTTAGAAGTGGAAGCAAAGGATCAAGCAGTGGAGGTGATAATTTCTTGAAAATCAATACATGCAAATTAATAATATCTATTGGCAACATTTATAAATAGTTAAGACAACCTGTTGTGAGGAGGATAATTAATTACTCATAAAACCATTAATCAAAAAGGTTCAAATCAATTGATAATAAAAATCAGTCACTATCTTAGCTTTCTTTTAGTTTGTCATTTTCTTTTATTTAGTTTTATCAATTTTTTTTAAAATTCATTTCATTTGACATTATAATTATCTTCCAACAATTTAAGTAATTTATTTTCTCCAATTCTATTTCAATTTTCAAATCTTGTAGATCCAATAATAGATGAAGCTAGGAACCCATAGTATTTTTATAGTTCTTTTATTACTCGCATAATCATTCTTTTTTTAGAAGTTATACTGAACTTATTTTTTTTATGGTTGGAATACTTTAATTCCTAGCACGCTCAACATTCAACCAGTAAAATGCTGAAACTCCTTTTACATGAGAAATAAAATTGTTAGATAATCATACATTCAAATTTAATTGATTAATAGTAATAAAATTTCAATCAAAATATTTTATATGAGTGACTTTTTATTATTTATTTATATTAATTTAAAAACTTTAAATGTACTTTAAAATAAATTGCAAAATATAGTAATTTTAATATTATTATTTTTTGATGAAAAATCCGCTAAAATTAATAAATTTTGATACATTAAAATTAATTAAAAAATTAGTTTTTCAAATTAAAACTATTACTATTTGGTTTTATATTTATTAATATTTTATATAAAATTAGGTAAAAATTAATTTTATAAATTAAAACTATTATTACTTAATTTTTTATATTTATTTTAGATATGTAAAAATTAATTTTATAAATTAAAACTATTATTACCTAATTTTTTATATTTATTTTAGATATGTAAAAATTATTATTTATATTTAGTTTTAAATAGAATTTTTTAAATAAAAATTATTTTTCATATATGATTAGATAAAAATATTAGTTTTACAAAAATTGAAAGGGAGAGTAGACTTGTATTTTTTCCTCTCCCTTTTTAATACTAGAGTTATGTAACGTGCATCATATATTAGTATTAATTATTTGATTTATCACTCATGTCATTTTATATAATCATTTTAAATACTTTAAATATTATTATATATATCATTTAAAATTTTATTGTAAAACATAATTTAAATCTTAATAAAATTCCATTGAAACAGATAATTCTATTTATATTATTATACATATCATTTAAAATTATATTATAAGACATAATTTTAACTATCATAAAATTATATTATTATACATATTACTTTTATATAGGAATTTTATTTCTTTAAAATTTTATTATTATACATATCATTAAAAATTTTATTTTAAAATTAACAAATCATGAAATTTTAATTGATATAATTATATATTTAAATTTAATTAATTAATAGTCATAAAATTTCAATGTAGTTCTGTTGATCCTGACTTTTCACACTCGTACAAATTCAGATTTCTGTTGATTCGGCTCGGTTTTAGTCCCCGATATTGACCCCGATTATGCACATAGGCCTTTGTGTCTTCCTCTGTGTGTTTTGATGTGCAGAACATCTCAGAACTGGTGGGGCCCAGCATGGCTCCTGGCGGGACCCGCCACATATTCTGAGTGTTCTGTGCAAGCAGAACACCCTTCCCTATTGCCTACGCAAGGCAAATAGCTTGAAATGTAAAACATTGCATTTTTGGCCCTAGGTATTATTCATCATGAATAGTACACAAGTGGGGCCTACTAAACAGAAGCGGGGCCCGCAGCCCCAATAACCTATTATGTGTATTCTGTACTTACAGAATACATTTTCCAGTTGCCTTGTGTCGCACCCTAAATTTTGAGCCTCTCGGATTGATTGGGATGAACCGGATTTACCTCATTACTGTTTGCCTTTACGGGCATTCCCGGTTCACCCTGGTGCAGTTCAGGGTTCAATTTAGGGTTGATTAGAGTGTCTTAAGTGTTTGGAGCCTTTTACCCGTTCGGGCAAGTTTAGAGGGCGAATCGGGTATCTTTTATACCCGATCGGGTATGAAGTTTACCCGAATCGTGCCTTTAGTATACCCGATCAGGTATGATCGCCAGACAGTTATAATTTGAAAGTCTGTTATTTTGGCGGGAGGAAGGTTTTGGTTAGGGTTTTAAAAATTGATTTTCTCTCAAATCTGAAAAGAACGCGATTTCCAAACTTCATTTCAGCTTAAAACTTAATTGAATTTGATCTAATTTGATAAAATCTAATAGAATTCAACTTGTTTTGGTTAGTTTTAATTGAAAATACAAA
>CANYBF010189479.1:0-18051 GCA_948192965.1 Dalechampia spathulata
AAAAAAATGAAAATAATAAATAATTTAAGTAAAGTAAACAAAATAATTGAATAATTATTTTACTTAATTAATAATAAAAATAATAATATCTACCAAAAATAATTAAACATAATTTACTTAATTATTATTAATAAATCAAATAAAATGAATTGGGCTAATGAAAAACCTTAATAATTTACATAAGATAGTATATATCTTACTAATTAATTTTACCAAGACACTAACTAATTATTAACATCAAATATTGCATTACCCATAATTAATTTAATTTGAAATAAATAACACTTCAATGCTAATATGCTAAAATCTTCTAATCATAAATACTACACTTAACATATCAATTCATCCACTTATGTAATGAAGCATATAAATTCATCAACCTATATGATTATGCATCAATAATACTAAATTAACCAACTAAATAAATCAATAACTCACAGGTCGAATGTGCAATTATGATATGTCTAAGCTATGTGGGTGCGGACGTGACAATTTTCCTTTCTATTTAATTCTCGTAGGAATTTATATCATTTTGCCCAATACTTTTCCATTTAACATTTTTCTTTCATATTCATTCATTTTCCTCCTTCCTTATTTCTCCATGTCATGATTATGCCATATTTCATGTTTAATGCATCGATTTTTATGACATGGTATAACATCATATCATAATTAATTATATAATGCTATTTCATTACCATCCAAGCGCAATTAATTACGTAATGCTATTGTATTACCATACCATTGCCCCTTCGATCATTTAATGACCTAAGAACTTCAAACAAACTAGCACAAACCTGAAATATTCTTTCCCTTATTTAATTCCTTAGGTGGTTCGTGAAGATTTTCCATTAATTAACCTAATTCATAAATAAATGTTTATCTTAAATAAATAATTTAAATTCCATTATTAATCATAAATCAATATAATTCATTTACCTCATCATAATATTACTTAAAAATCATATTATCACTTTCCGTTGAATAACTATTCACTTCCTGAACTATTCATTAATATATTATAATTAAAACTCTCTTTTCCAATGCCATAATCTTACTTGTATAAATCATGACTTTATAATCATAACTATATAATTCTTTCCTTAATTAATCCCTTAATTATTTAATCGAAACTATATTCTTTAATTAAACCATTAATATCGTATTATCAAATACTAGCCAATTAATATCATCATAATGATTACTTATTAATATTTAGAATATATGACCTAATAGTGTATTAATATCATACCATTTGTATATCACTGTTGCTATTTAATATCATCATTAATTGGCTATTTAATATATAACCCGAAAGACTTAACTTAATGTCCATATATATCCAATGATTAATATAATCCATAGGCATAACATCTTTAAAAATATTATCTCTTAAAATCTCTTAATCAAAATTCTTTTATCTTATCTTAATTTACCCTCTTAATTCATCAACATAATTAACTTCTATTCCATTTTGATAAAAAGTTTAATTATGTTAACTTAATATCAATAAGTCCTTAGTATCTCATAACTTCAAATATGTATCCTTTAAAATACCATCATCGTTAATTCATTTAATCACCTTAAAATATATTCCTCTAATTAATTTATTTAATACTCAAGATCATAATTAACCTTAACATTAAATCTTAAATCTTATTTACTCACAATCATATTTCCATAATTTTCACCATAATAACTTAATATGTAATTAAATCCTTAAATCATCAAATTAACTCATATTTTTACTTGTTTTCTATAATCATCTTAAATAATTATCTTCTGTTTTCATCCATTTTTCCTTTAATCATATTTTAAATTTACCATCCTTTAAGATTTTCCACTTGAATAATTTGGCTAACATGAAAATACCCACACACACACACCCACACAACTCCAAACCATTTTATTCATGATCTTTTACAACTCTAATCATCTAATATATCAAATAATCAACTAAAAACTATAGATTTACTATGTATATAATTCAGCCAGCTTAATAAATCCATTAAAATTATAGATCTTCATGATTTAACACCAAATCATGTCTTACTTACACTCACCTTTAATAAATTAACTCAAATCCATACTAGAAGTAGTATTCCTCAAGATTTTGCTATGGATTTACAAGGATCCACACGTTTTTGACCTCTACAACGATAAATCAACACCTTCCAAATATATGCATAAACTAAATGGTTAAATTGGACTTAAAATGGAGTAAATCAACAAAAATTTTTTTTGCTTACCCTTAAAACTCAAGGATCTTAAGATTTTGAACATCAAACTTGAGTAATAAGTAGAGCAGATTTCAGTCAACCCCTTAATGAAAACAAGAAAGAGTATATTCAGTTAAAAATGGAAGTATACTCATGAAACTTGCTTGAGCTTGAAGATTCAAAGCAAAAAGTAGAGGAAAAGCTTACGATTTTGCTTACTTTATAAGAGAATAGTTCAACCTCTTACAAGAACAAACATAAACTTGACGTGAACATGAAAAACCAAGCAAAAGAAAGAGATTATGATGAGTATATTTGGCCTCCTTGATGAACAAACTTTGGTTGCTTCAAACATTCATAGAAATGAAGAAGAAAGCTTGTGGTTTGTTGCTTAGATGAATAATATGATTCGGCCTTTAAGAAAAACAAGGAGAAAAGATGGTTTCTTAACTTGAACTTGATCTTAACTTGAAGAACTTGTTTAGAAAATATAGTTTTATAAGAAAAGAAGAAGCTTTGGAGATGTATTTTGATTTTCCTCTCAAGAATAATGAAGAACAAGGTATGAAATGATAAAGAAAAATGAAAACCAAAGAGAAAGAAGAAAGTAGGTTTTAGCCAAAGTGAAGAATGGTGGAAAAATGAGTAATGTTTAGTCTAAAAGAAGGTTAATTTTGGATGGAGGGTGTTGGACACTTAGAGCATCCCCATAAAAGTCTAATATACCTTTAATACCCTCCAATATGTATTTTAATACATATATAACTTAAAAAACTCCAATCATCATCCATCAATATGTAGTTCTATACTTAAATAATACTCTAATACCCAATATTTTAATAATTTAAATCCTCATCTTTTCCTACTAACAATTAAAATAATATTTCTCTTTCCTCTTACACACACACTAACACAATTACCTATACTTCCTTTTTCAAATACTAATAAACTTATTAAAATACTCCTCCACTAACACAATTCTCCATACTCTATATAATATAATTTTTTAAATCTCAAATATCTATAATTCCATTATTTAATTATATTTCTATTTTCCATTTAATAATTCATAATATCCTTATAATAATTCCTTTTTAACTTAAATTTATATATCATTATCCTACATCATCATTCCACTTTCACTATTATAATACTTAATACATTATACATACATTATACCCATTAAATACTTCCCAATTATACCAAATTGTATTTTTATATGTATGTATATATATATATATACACACACACACTACATACATATGTATTTATTATACTTTTCTATAATCATATATAATTATTAATTATGTATAGTCTTAATAAACTATATAATTCAATTACACATTATAACTATTCATTCTTATACATTCAATTATACCATATCGTATATACACTCATATATACATATATATTCCATTCGTATAAATTATTCATACTCGTCTTAAATTATACATAATTATTAAATTATGTATGCTCTTAATTTATAAAATTCATATTGATTCTCGTATACCTATACATAAAATTTCATATACATATGAATAAATTCTCGTATCTTATTTTATACAATTAATTTATATGATCTGTTAATTATCTTATTAATCATGCTTAATTATTTTAAGTGCACTCGATATAATATCTGTCAATTATCATCGACTTCAAATCCGTTAAATTATCATATTGATGTTTTGACCATTAATTACCATTTTGACAATACATCTATTAATTATCGTCTTTGTATTATACGATCGACCATTTTTCAGTGGTCCCGTAAATTCTATCATTTCAACTTCAAATCATATATCATATATCACATCATTTATTTCTCATAGCATTCATATATCGTATAAATTCATGTTATCACCTCAATTAAAAGCACGTATAAAGCAACTCATATTAACAATATATCATAATAGTGTGTGCTAAAAATGAGGATGTGACATATTTAGTTATTCTTCATATCATTTTATATTTTACATTTTACTTTGTTCAAGTTGAAAGTTGATGATTTTTGATTCAATCTAGTTTATAGCTTTATGTTTTTCTTTGCTTGAGGACAAATAAAATCTTTAAGTTTAGGGTAATTTGATATCCATGATTTTAACCTATATTTTCCCTTTATTATAATGCCCTCTCAAGCATTATTTTCATGTTTTTCCCTTCAAACATAAGCATATAATATTATATTTCATGCATTTTCCATCATTTCATGCATCACTCATTTATTGTAAGATTAGCTTAATTTCATGTATTTTCTACACATTTTGCATAATTTAGATGTCACTCTAGTTTTAAGTTAAAATTCACATAAGTCATTCTGCATTAATTCATGAATTTGCCATATTTATTTTAGTTTACATGCTTTTTATAGGTTATTAGACTCATTTTCATGCACTAGAACTTTAGTTTTAAGTCTTTAGGTTATGAGGTATAGGACACTAGTCAAGTTGGTCACGTTTTACATTTGAAAAAACTCTATTTTCATGCTAAACGAGTCTTACACGACTTGTGTAAAATTCCATACAAGTTATATGGAATGCAACTCCTTTAAAAATCATCTTATTTCCTTTTTTGATTCTTACATGACTCGTGTGAAGGTTTACACGAGTCGTGTGGAATGTCACTTCCCTAAATTTTCCTTCTTTTTCATCATTCGAACTTCACATGAGTAGTATATTATTCATATAACTTGTGTGGTGTATTTAGGTCATGTTTTCCCTCCTTTTTATACCCCTAGGATCATATAAACAGAGGGTAAAGATGCATTCATTTTATTAAGCAATTTTAGAAGGGAATTTAGAAGGTTAGAATGTGAGAAGAATGAGGTTCCATCATTCATGGATTGATAGAAAGAAATTAAGGTTTTTAAGAGGAGAAAGGAAAAACTAACATTTTTGCATTATGAATCTTGCTAATCTTCTTCTAGATTTAACTTTGATAGTTCTTCATCAAGACGTTGATGAGAGTAATCAGATTGAACAAAAAGGAAGAGTTGAAGTAGAGTAGTAGTAGATTATTCAAGTTCTTCTATATCTCCATCTTATCTTATTTTATTTTGAACTCTTAATTGTTTGAATCTCTTTCATTATGATATTGTTTTACTTATTTCAATTCTTAGTTATGATTTGATAGTAGTTTGTACAGATTGGATGATGTTTGAATAGAATTAATTTCCTTCTTTTATGAATTAATTATTTACCTCTTCATGTTTTTAAGTTGTGATTCATGTCAATGATGTTTGATTGTTAAAACGGGCCCTTTTTACATGTAAGCATTAATTTAGTTCTGTTAATCACTTTGAAAGAAGGTTTAACCTAACTAAATGAACTTAAGAACACCAAATTTTAACTGCTTAGACATAGGAGTTAATTAATTTAAAGGCATAAGGTGTAGAAAATAAACTAAATTAGTGAAGTTAACTTAGCAGTCATAAAAGTAGGGTGTTAGCTTAGCTTTGGTAGGTAAAGGCTCTTTTGAAAGAAAGAACTTTGCATTTAAACACTGCTTTGAAGTTGGTAATTGAATTAATAATGGAAGGTTTATTATTTGTTCATCATTGTCCATCCCTATGATTAATTATATATTATGTATACTATGGTAGTTGGTTAATGCTTTTAGTTAATTAAATAAATTATATTGTTGAGTTACCTAGATAATTGATATCAATAGCTAGTACTTAGCCGCTCTTGATCCCAAAGAAAGATACCATTAAACTATACTCACGATCCGTACTTTTAGGGTGGCATGATTACAATCTAAGGATTATAAATTTAAAACTTGTTGATTACTTATGCATGTTAATTTAGAATTATTTATATGTCAATAGGTGACTAGACCATTTTTATAACTTTTGTTCAAAAGAGTTAATCTTTCATAATTTTCATTATCTTTTTTATGTATATTGATGATTGATTGTAATTATGTTAGGATTTAACTTTCTTGAATATATTTAGTTGATTTTGTATGGTTTGGTAATTCATTCAATTTACTTAATTATACATATTAAAATCCCAAAAATAACAGTGCTATTTTATAGTGGCTTGACATAAAATTAATGTCCATTTACCTAAGCAACCACTTAGGTTTCCATTATCTTTTTCAAGATTACACAAATTGATTCTTTAATCAAAAATAAAATCCCTAGTGTTTTCAAGGCTTATAATTAAACCTTTATAATCAATGTCAATTTCATAAAGAATCTCTCAATTTATAATAATTATCTCTAAATAAGTGCTCTCACCAACTCGTGATAAGAGTAATAAAGATAACAACAATAGAGAGCTCAAGATATTTAATAATAAGAGAGAAAATTACAATCTAATAAAAAGAATCGAGTGCCTTACTTATTAGTAAATTTAATAAAAATAATCAAGTAACTCTTAGTAATACAACTCTAAGTTAAGACCATAAGGATTTAGAGTAAGAGGTTTAGAAGGTCAAGCACTAAATGCATGAATAATGCATAATATATAAGGATCAAAAAGGATAGTATGACCATAAGATTTACTATCTCCTATTTTGATAAATTATTTCAGAAGTTAATGATCAATTTGAATATGAAAATCAATGACCATGGAGTTAAAAAATAACAAATCAGGACTGGTGATCATGTCATTGCTATTAGTATGATTGAATAAAGCATACAAAATCATGCAATATACTAAAATAAAGTAGGACATTTGAAATAAAAAGATTAAGACATAAGGGATAAAATGAAATATTTAAAGCAATTTCTTTCTAAAATGCATTTTTATTAAAAGAAGCAGACTTAGGTTGATCTAACCTATCAGTATAATAGTAAAAAATTTCATTAAATTGGACATGATTTAAGGCAAATAACTTTCTAAAGAGCTTGAAAGTGTAGGAGTAAGGATTATCCCCAATGGTTTCTAACTTAAACATGAACAGAAACTTTAAGGTAACATCATTAATGGATAGATTATCAAGAAACTCAAAAGTTCAATATTATACATATACCTAAGAACTTCATCCTCTATCCCAACTTGCCTAATGGTGTTAAGACACACAAAATGATAAGGAAGAAATTTCTTATGAGAGAGTTTTTCATATTGATTGATAAAGAAAGGACTACGAAAGGGAGGAGGAGGGTTATCATAAGATTTATCATCCTTAAGAGCCTTGCCCTTGTCAAATTTTTAAGAAGAACCACCTTTTGAAGATATTCTTGAAAACGAAGAGAAAAACTCAAAACAATCTTAAAAGATGCAAGAGTCAAAGGAAAATGAGATTAAGAGTAAAATGAGTTTAAGAATGAAGTGGTGTAAAACTTTTAAGTGGAGAAAGTTGGATATTGAGAGAAAAATAGATGAAGTGGAAAAGGAATGGGTTTAAAACAGTTTGAAAGATAAGAGGAAGTGAGAAGCTAAAATAAAAAAGATGAATTTAAGAAGATTAAGCATCACATATAATTGTATAATTGGAATGGTATGACCATATAATTATGTATTGCAAATTTGAAAAAGAAAATTGAATTTTTGAAGTTAAGAGAAGGCATGTATGGTAGTACCATGGAGACTGTATGATTGTATGATCACCTACTACCAAAATAAGAAAGAGATGTAATCATATGGTCATACCACACACTCATACCCTAATATGACCTAATTTTTCATAAAAACATGATACTTTTGAAAAGAAAGAGAGGACATTATTCAAAATATGATGGTTTTGAGTAAAAATTCATTATACTAAAAATATATGAAATTAATTATGAAAGAAAAGAACCATCAATCATATCAAGCTTATGTTTAATATTACATTGGCATTCTTCATAAAGGGGTTTAATGAAAATATCCACAAGTAAGTGTATTGTATCAATAAATTTTAATACAATACTACCTTTTTGCACATGATTTTTGCAAAAAGTGATGTCTAATATCTATATGCTTACTCCTAAAATGTTTAATGAGATTCTTAGATAAATTAATTGTAGTAAAATTATCATATTTGATTGGTGTATGAAGTTGTTATTGAATCTAAAGTACTTGAATACAATAACAACCTGTAGAAATTTATTCATCTTTAGTGATGGATGATATAAGAAACTTTTATTTCTTGCTAAACTAAAAAACCAAAAAATTACCCAAAAATTGACAGGTACTAGAAGTACTTTTCATATCAAGCACACTACCAATGAAATCAACATTAGAATAAGCAAGTAAATCAAAAGATGTGTTCCTAGGATATCATAGACCATAGAGTGAAGTGTTAATCAAGTACTTAAAAGACATTTTACAATAGTCAAGTGAGATTCCCTAGGTAAAGATTGAAAATGGACACACATACAAATAGTAAACATAATATCAGATTTAGAGGTAATGAGATACAAAAGATTACATATCATACCTTTATACTTCTTTTGATCTACAAGTTTATGATTTGCATCAAGTGATAATTTTGTAGTGGTGCTCATAGGGATCTTACTTGATTTGACTCCTTCCATCCTAAATTTCTTTAACATTTCATTTATGTACTTGTATTGGTTGATAAAGATTTCAACCTTGCATTGCTTGATTTGAAGCTTGAGAAAATACTTCAACTCTCTTATCATACTCATCTCAAATTCACCTTGCATGCACTTAAAAAAATCCGCACAAAGACTTTTATTAGTAGCATCAAAAATGATATTATCCTTATAGATTTGAATAAGTAAAATATCATTTCTTTGAGGATTCATAAAAAGTGTAGTATTAACCTTCCCTGTCACATCCTTATTTCAGGCACATACTATTATGATATACGATTGATGTGCTTTGTTTTATTATGTGATTTTAATAGAGATGATAACATGAAATTTATATGATATATGAATATGATGAAAATAAATGATGTGCTATATGATTTGAGGTTGAAATGATGAAATTTTACTAGATCATTGAAAAATGAAATATTATACGATAATTAAATAGACGTATTATTGAAATGAAAATTAGACGGTTATGACGTTAATAATAATCAATGGATATAATATCGAGTGCGTTTAAAATATTTAAGCATGATTAATTAAGATAATTAATGGATTGTATAATTTATCATGTAAATAAAGGTACATAAATTTATTTCATACGAATATGAAATAATATGTATACATACATTAAGAGTATGTATAAATTAATAATTAAGTATGATTAAGGTAGCGTATAAATAATTAATATGAATGAAATATAAATGTATATATGAGTGTATATACAATGTGGTATAAATGAATATATAAATAGGTATAATTATAATGTATAGTATAAGTATAATATATTAGTATTTAAATAATGTAGTGGATGATGATGTTGGATGATGTAATATATAGATATTATTAAAAAGGAATTATAAAAGGATATTATGTATTATTAAATAGAGTAAATAAGAATATGATAAAATAAATGGATATTTTGAAATTAGTAGATATTAAGAAAATATATTTTATTAGGTATGAGAGATTGTGATAGTGGAGGATTATTATATTAGGAGTATTGGAAGTTGTAAAAGGAGGTATGGGTATTTGTGTTAGTGGGGTGTAAGAGGAAAGAAAAATAATATTTTAATTGGTAGTGAAAAAAGATGAAGGATTTGAATTAGTATAATAATGTGTATTGGAGTATTAATTGAGTATAGAAATATGTATAGAGGATTATGATTTATGGATTTTAAGTTGTATATGTATGAGTCTACGTATTTGAGGGTTTTTTTAGGGGCTAGGATCATGTGTTTAAGGCTACATTGGACTATTATGAGGATGCCCTAAGTGTCTTACACCATCTTATATGGTTTATATTCTTTATTTTCACTATAATACACATTTTACTCCTTATTCCTTCATTTAGCCAAAATTAAACACTCTCCATCCTCCTTCATTCTTCATTTTCTTTCATCTTCCTCATGCTTGTTCTTCCTTGTTCTTAAGAGAAAAATCGAAATACATCATCTTTTCTTTTCTTTTAAAACTTCATGCTCTAAGCTAGTTCTTCATGTTAAGATCAAGTTCAAGTTGAAACATCTTCTTTTCTCTTTGATACAAGTAAAGGCCAAATCATATGTTCATCCAAGCAACCAAACTACAAGTCTTCTTCTTCTTCATTTCCATGAGTTTTTGATGAAAATTGACGCAATTCTTCAAGGAGGTTGAATATACTCATCATAATCTTCTTCTTTTGCTTGTTTATTCAAGGAGGTTTGTTTCTTCAAGTTTAATGATTTATGAACTTTTGATGGATTTTATGGTATGGCCAAATTGTATATGTTGTTAATCCATGGTTTTTAGTTAGTTATTTGATATGTTAGGTGATTAGTGTTGTAAAGGATAATGAATAAAGTGGTTTGGAGTTGTGTGGGTGTGTGTGTGATGGTATTTTCCTTATGACTGAATCATTCTAATGGATTTTACTAAGGATGGTAAAATTAAAATATGATTTTAAGAGGTTTGATTAACAACAGAAGATTATTATTTAAGATGATAATAGAATCTAAGTAATAAAATGAGTATATTTGATGATTTATGGTTAAATTTGCATATTAAGTTAAAATGATATAAGTAGTGGAAAGATAATTTTGATTAAGTATGGTTTAAAATTTAGATATAGAAGTTATTTATGATTTTAAGTTAAATGAATTAATTTGAGGAAATAAATATATTAAAATGTTTAATGATTTAAGGATACAGATGAATATTGATGGAAACTTTAAGTTAAATTTAAGTTAATTGATTTATTAAATTATGTGGATTATATGGTATAATTGATGAATTGGATTTAAGATAAGATTTTTGATTATTAATGGACATTATTGGAAGCTTATGAATTATTATTGATAAGTGACATATGACATGATTGGTATATTGAACTTAAAATATAATTTTTGAGCATTAATGGGACTTTTTGGAAGTTTATGGCATATTATTGATAAGGGGACATAAGATATAATTTCCTTTAAATGTAATTTGGATATATATGGAGACATGGGGTCATGATGTGACAAGGACATTAATTAGTAAATAATTTAAGTATATAAGTATTATTGGAAGATTTTATGAAATAACTATTATATGGTAAGAAAAGGTTAAATTAAGAATTATATATGATGAAGTAAATGGAGGGTATAATTGAGTATGTTAAGAAGCTTATGGTAATTTTATGTAGAATTTAAAAGATTATTAATTAAGTATGATAAGTGATATAAGAAGTTTAAATGAATTAATGATAGTGGTATTTAAAAGGATAAATATAAGAAATTATGAGATGATGTGAACATATTGATATTAAGTTAATATAATTAAATTTCCTATCAAGTGAAATAGAGGTTTATCTAAGTTGATTAATTAAAAGGGTATATAAAGATAAGTTAAGGATATTGATTAAGAATTTTAATGAGATAATACTTCTAAAAATATTATGTTAATGGATTAAATTAATCATAAAGGACATGTATACATTAAATTAATTCTTTGAGTTAATAGCTAATTAATAATGATATTAAATATCATCAGTGGAGTATGAATATTATGTGATATTAAAAGACTGTTAAGTCATACATCCTATATATTAATAAGTAATCAATACAATAAAATTAATTAGCTAGTAACTAATAATACAATATTAATTATTTAAATGAGGAATATTAATATGGATAAGTAATTAAAAGGATCCAGTAAGAAAATAATTAAACGGTTATGGTTAAATGGTTATGGTTTATATAAGTTATGGTTTATATAAGTAATGTTATGTTAATGAAAAAGATTTTTATAATTATAATTATAATATAATAATGAATAATAATAGAAATGAATAGTGATACAATAGTAAATGATAATATGATTTCTAAGTAATCTTATGATAAGGTAAATGAATTATATAGATATGAGATTAAGTGATTGATTAATTATAAGTGATTTATGGATTGTTAAATATAAATAATAAATGATTAATAATGGAATTTAAATTATTAATTAAAGATAAACATTTATTTGTGAATTAAGTAATTCAATGAATAATCCTCACTAACCATCCAAGGATTTAAACAAAGGAAAAGATATTGCAGATTTGTGCTAGATTGTTTAAAAGTTCCTAGATCATTAAATGATCAAAAGAAGCGATGGTATGGTAATGCAATAACATTACATAATTAATTATGATATAATATTATAAATATTTACCATGTCATAAATTCAATGCATTAAACATAAAACATAGCATAACATGACATGAAGAAATAAGGAAGGAGGAAAATGGTTGAATATGAGATAAATGGTAAATGAAAAATATTGGGTGATATGATATAAATTTGTACGGGAATTAAATGAAAAGGAAATGATAAGAAATAAAAGGGAAAGATAATGAATGAGAAATAGGATCCAGTTCGTATAACCACATATATGTTATGATATGAAAGATTCAATTAAATGTGCATATAATGCAATAGCCAGAATGTAAAAAGGGTAGATGATATGAAATAATACAAGAAAAATATAAGGGAGAATGCATAACATAAAAGCATTCTCATAAATAACATTAATCATATATGATAATGATATAATGCATGGTATGATATTTTGCACTCATATGCATATATGTTAATAATCATGATGAACATACATACCATGACATTCATATTTAAATTATGAAGCATTATAATACATAATGACGATAATATATTATACATATTAATGATGACAATGATATGATATGTTATAATGATGATGATATTTAAATAACGATGATATGATATTTATTATGATATTAAAAACGATAATGATGGCATAGAAAATATATGTGAATAATTGATGATAATTTAAATGATAATTAAGGATAATAGTAGAGATGATTAATAATGATAAATGACATACAAATAATGGTATATAATATGCTAAATGATATATACAATGATGCATTACAATTAATTGATATGTTGATTTATATGCCATTATTATACTATGAAATGTATATGTTATTGAAATTAATTATGATGACATAAGAATATTTTAATGTTTATGATATATGTTATGCTAGCATCACTGAGAAATGTATATGTTATTGAAATTAATTATGATGACATAGGAATATTTTAATGTTTATGATATATGTTATGCTAGCATCACTGAGTTTTATGCTCAGTGTTTGTTAATTGATAAACGCAGGAGCTAGTAAAGCCGGGGATCACAAGCATTAGTGTCACACCTTCTGTAGAGCAACATGCTCCCGTAGAATGATTAATGATCTTCAATCCATGAAAACCACTAATTACTCTACAAGGGATGCGTAAATTTTTTTAATATACATATAATACTTGTGTGCCGTTCTAAGTTTGTGGAAGTGATAACCTTATATAACATTCTTGCATTTACTGCCTTAACATTTCTTTATTTTTCTTGAGTCAAATTAATTAGAAACTTGATCTATTCCAAGTCCTTGCCTTCAGAGAGTCTCCTGCTGAATTGGTGCTTTGGGAATCTATGGGAATTTATGCTCGCCATCCATCTATTAACCTGCGTCCATCAAATGACGAACACTGAGTATATCACTTAGTGGTGCTTTTACACATAACATAGAAAATATAATCATATATATGTCATGTATCATAACAATCCTCGTAATCCATTTCATCTTAATTATAACATCATTATATAATCATCAAAATACTTTTACTTAACATCGCTACTTGATCATCATAAAATTCATTCTATAAATAATCAGATCATTATTCAATCTAATAAATACATTTCCAAGTTTATCTCCATAATACATATTACTCATTTACTTTAATACATTAACCTTTTCATTTAATTTTATAAACCGAATAGCTTATCTCAGGTATAATCTATCATTTATCATATATCAATACCCTTTATTTCATTACTCTTAATACTTCCTTAAAGATGCACATATTATTTAGTCAATATAATTTCCATCTTAGCTATATCAATAATTCAATTTCCTAAAATATCATATCCTTATGTCATTAGCATTTTTAATGCTAAAATCATATAAGTTCATTTCACCATAATTTTCACAAGAATCAATGTTACTTCAACTCATGTCCAAAACCATAATCATCATTTTTCCTTACATATTTTAGAATAAAGTAAAATCATGCAGGTATATAAAATGCCATCTTTCACTTTATCACATATTTCTTCCATTAAAACTCATAACATAATTAATAATATTAATTATTTTATCTATCAACAAACAACATAAATGACATTAATGAATAACATCATAATTTCATAAAATTATCACTATGTATACACTAAAGTTCCAATAATTGTATTCCATAATTTCTATTGTATAACTATATCCATCGCATTAGGATTGTCAAGATATATTTATACATGTATCTATAACATGATTCATCATGCCTTAGTGTTACTTATTACTCAATGTACTACCCATATAAACATGATCATGATACCTTCATCAAGATCATTTTACTATTGAGCATAAGCTCCAAACATATATATATATATATATATATATATATCATATTATAAATATTAAATGTGGCATGTAATATATAAATCAATTTACCATGTACTTTTATTTACTTTTCCATTTCACATAAATTCATTATTTCTATAAAAAAATACCCATAAACTACATTTTTTTCCATTAAACAACATACCATAACAGAACCAACATGTTTCTATTTCAGTTATTCATATGCACTTGCAATGCTTTCATCATTATATTTATTGAACTTCCATTATGTATGAATGAGAAATGTCATCTGTGAGAATACATTTATGTCATGCATTCTCCCTCATATTTTCCTGTATTATTTCATTTCATTTTTTATCATTTTTCCTTTTCACAAACTAGGCCATTGCATATCATTTGCGCACTTGGTACTAGGTCTTACATTTCATTTCATATCATTCCATGGTTCATCATACCAGAACCCATTTCACATTCATTTCATTTTCCTTTCTATTTATTTCATGTAGGAATTTATTTTATAATGCCCAAATACCCCTTTCATTTACTCATTTTCCTCCTTCCTTATTACTCCATGTCATGTCATGTATATGAATATGTCAATTTATGTTTCATGACATGATATGTTTGCTTTATGCTATGATATCGAATAAACATATGAGAGCATCATGATATCATACCATATATTATCCATTTCATACGTCATCCATTTCATTCAGCTTTCACTTCATATAATATTCAAATCATATAGTATCAGTTTCATATGTTTCATTGATAATGACATAAATAAGATCACTTTCATAATACAAATATAATAAAACCTATTCATTTGCTTTAATTATTAATCCATGGCATAAAATCAATATGCTTTGATGTCATATTATCAATATATATACATTAAAATAAATTACCATACATACTTATTCTTATAACTTTAATATGATCATATAATAAAATGATCATTTTCTTTTATCATATTTCATCCTCATGTATAACATATCTTCATAGCATATCATTATTATATATATTATATCATCATTACAATATATTATATCATCATTACAATATATCATATCATTAACATGTGTACCATATACATTATTATCACATAATGTCATATTATCATAAATTATTAAATGTGAATACTATTGTATGCATTTTCATAATGTATAATGTATATCATATGAAATTTAATTACTATATAATTTAATCAATCAAAACCATATAAAATAAAACTATAAAATATAACATGTAACAACATGTTAAAATTTAAGGTAAGTTCACACTTACTTGCTATCCAAAATTAGGAATCAGCTAAAAAGCACAAACCTGATTTTTCTGTTCCTTTTACATTTCTAGTGATTTGCGTCAATTTTCCCCTCTGAACCATATAGAATATTGTTAGACCCTAGGTTTTGATTGTTGAGTCACATGTGAGTCAATTTAAGTTATTTGCAATTTTTTAAGTATTTTCTTATGTGGTACGGGTGTACCAAGTTTGGTACGATCGTACCAAATATCGTTTGAGTGTTGTACGGCCATACGACTGGCTGTACCTTATGGGTATTGTTCCATTGAGTTTTGTACGGGCGTACCATTGGTTGGTACGGCCGTACGCAAACTCGCAGGAATTTTTATGCATTAGTAAACCTGCTTTGGTACGGGCATACAAATGGATGGTACAACAGTACGCGAACTCGCAGGAAAATTGTGTATCAGGAAACTTGGGTTGGTATGAGTGTACCAAGTAATGGTACAGTCATACCACAGTTCCTTCCTATTTTCTAACGGCTAGTTTTGAATCCGTACGGGTGTACAAATACTATACGGTCGTACGCGACTTAGAAATTAGGTTTTAAAGTCTGAGAAACGGTTAGTTTGAGATGCAACTTTCATACTTTCTTTACTAACAAAAATATACTTGCAGAGCATTCATTTTTAAGCTATTCTCATCTGTCACAAGTAAGTTTCAAGCTTGTTTCTTCAATTTCTCTTTGCTTGTAATTCTAATATTTGTGGGGTTGGTGTAAGAATAATTCATTGGGGATTATTGTATATTTGAGTTGATTGTAAGATTGAGATTATAAAGGTTAGAGTGTAAGCCTTGAAAACACTGGGGATTGGATTCATTTAGGAATCCTTATTGTGTAAATAAATTGATTTTAATGGAACTCTAAGTTGAGACTTAGGAGAAAGTAGACGTAGGCAAGAGTTGGCCGAACCACTATAAATCACACGTGTTGCCTGCGGTTCTAGGAATTTCATTTGGTATCAGAGCGTTTGGTGCTCATTATTAGAAGAAGTAAAATTCTTGAGTAAAAGATCCTATGGCAACTGAAAGTCAATCTTATACAAGACCCCCTTACTTCGATGGAACCGATTATCCATATTGGAAGCATCGAATAAAAGTGTTTTTGGACAACAATGGATGTGAGTTATTTGATATGCTGAGGAAAGAGTACTCTCCACCTACAATCATAATTGAAGGAGTTATCTCTCTTAAGGATAGAGATAATTGGACACTAGAAGAGAAGAATGCAAATTGCAACAATAAGAAAGTGATGAACATGCTTTATTGTGCTATTAGTCATGAAGAATATGGTTGGGTATCTCATTGTGTCACAGCTAGGCAAGTATGGATTGCCTTAGAAATACATCACGAAGGAACCAACCAAGTTCGCAACAAGAAGATTCAATTGCTTACATATGAATACGAATTATTCAAGATGAAAGTAGGGGAATTAGTTTCTAAGATGTACAACCGACTTATGGTGATAGTAAATGGCTTAATGAAGTTTGGCAAGATGTACCAAAGAGAAGATATCAACAACAAAATCTTACGAGTTTTACCGAAAAAGGATTGGGAGACTCGAGTGACATCTATCAAAGAAGCTAACGACTTGGTTGTTTTGTCTACGGATGTGCTTCTTGGAAAACTCCTAACACATGAGATAACTCTCAAGCAAGGAGTTGAGGAAGATAAAAGATGAGGGATTGCACTCAAAGCTACTAAAGAAGAAGATTCTTCCTCAACTAGTGAAGGAGACCTAGAAGATGAAGTGGCTCTTCTTTCCAAGTAGGTAAAGAACTTCATTAAGAAGAAGAAGAATGAAAAGGATGGTAAGAAGCCATTTGAGCCAAGAACAGACTTTAATCGAAGGGACTCCAACCATAGAGACATCCTAAGGAGAAATCAAGTCATGTGTTTTGAGTGTAATAAACCCGAACACATGAGGAATGAATGTCCTCTCCTTAATAAGCCATCCAAGCCTTTCAAGAAGAAGGCATTGAAAGCCACATGGGATGATGATACCGAATCTAGTGAAGCAATGTCCCATGATGAAGGAGTCACCAATCTATTCTTCATGGTGATACTAAATGAGGATGAAAAGGAT
>CANYBF010189574.1:0-10365 GCA_948192965.1 Dalechampia spathulata
ATAATATAATATAATATAATATAATATAATATAATATAATATAATATAATATAATATAATATAATATAATATAATATAATATAATATAATATAATATAATATAATATAATATAATATAATATAATATAATATAATAAAGTATGGTATAATAAAATATCTTTCATTTATATGATGTATATATATGATACATATGCAATACATACGCATTATTATACACACTTAAATATTATTTTAACTTCTTTTATTTATATATACATACATATACACGCATATATATTCATTCAATTACATGTACACTCGCATGCGTAAACAAATTTATTAATCAAACACACATATATATATATTAAATATTCTTTTAAAATCCATATACATAACACATATATAAAAATAATATCCACACATTTATCAAATATTAATCTCAACATTACACCTATTTCGTTACCACATTATTCACTATTCAATAATTTCACCAATTAGCATTATATCGATGTCATAACAAATATCGAATATCATGTCATTCACTTTCCATATCATATTCACATATCACATAACTCAATATTTAATCTCAATCATACACACAAATTAATTAACATTCATCACACATATAAGCAATGTAATATGTTATGTGTGTGGATGTAACAATAACTACTGAAATTAATAATTACCAAAAAAATCATCAATTATCATTAAGCACTACCTTAATTTTAGTTAAGCTATAATTAAACGATCAATTGTACACACCTTTAACAAGCACATAACCGTATAAATGATTCAACACATGGAGAGACATAAAAATGGGCTCAAATTCATTAATATTTTAATTAAATTAAAATAAATAATCAAGACTAATTTTTTATTTCATAAATTGTTATACATATAGTCCATGCTTCTATGTCATGTTTTAATTTATTTTTTGTTAATAATAAATATTTATAATTAACAATATAATTTAATTTGAAAATGGAATTATGAAAATGTCTTTTCATATCATTAAAATAATTAAATAGGAATAATTATGTTTCTTACAAAATAAAACACATCATGTGGTGACCCAAAAAGGAAAGGAAAAATTAAAACTATTTTGCATTTATATTGAAAAAAATTTAATTAATAATCTATTAATAATTAAATATAACCTTAATTAATCTTATATGTTTCATGAATAAAATATTTTCTATTGGCAATTAAATTTTAGAATTTAAAACTATATATTTATGTACAACTTTTTCTTTTGGTATTTACATATATATAATTTTTTAACATCATTCTCTTATTACCAAAATTAATTTAAATATAAAAAATTTGACTATTATCATTTTTTATTTTATAAATCTAATTACCAATTTAATATACTAAAGTACATGTGATCATAAACGTTTAATTATGCTAATAAAATTTAATTTTTTAAAAATTCATAGGTATATAGAATTTCCCTTTAATTTATTGGTATACAAGTGGAATGTTTGTCATTTACTTCACAATTTTGTTCCACCTTTTAACATTAATAAACATAAAGGCCACATACATAAGCTTTCTAAAATTTTTGAAGTTTCAGGTGTTACACTTTCATAAACATAATTTATGATTCCTTAATACTCAAGGTTGCTATTTATAATATTGCAACTTAAATTTAGCCTTATTTTAAGTGCACCCATAATTCAACCATATATAAACCAGATTATATAGATGTAAAAGTCAATAATTACGTAACTAGATTACTAATGTATACATGTAAAAGTTTAGTTGGATTTTAAGTGAGAAAAGTTATCATTTAGTCATGCTATTATGCACATAATATTGCTTATCACTCACTTTAATAATTTAGTAGCAATCATTACAAATTTTCAACTAACCAGCTCATAATTCTTTTCCTTTTTGCACATACTAAAACACATACAACATATTAACTTAGCTATTTGGTATTAACATTCTCTTGACACCTAATTATTTTGTAAGTTTCCATGTAGTTTACTCATTAACACCTAACTTATATGCATGCTACTAAGGCCATTTTCTAACTTCTTGTTTACATGTGGTATTGATCACCTAAAGCATGCTCATTCTACTTTACACTAATTATACCATCTTAGATAACCATGTTTACTTGGATTTCCATCCTTATAGGACAATGTGCATTCATTCAAACCTAATCATCATGCAACAAACTATTCATTTTGAAGTTCTATAAGTTGGTACACTTTTATGTTCCTTAAGTTATAAATCAAGTAATTGTATCACCCAACTAGCTTATAGTTTTCATTCATAATTATCATTCTAAACTATATCGATATATGTATGTGGGATAACTTACATATATGCCCTATTAAATGTGTGTTCTTTATTGATTTTCATTATACTTTAGCTTGCTATTATTATATTAATATGTATATCCATAACATAATTTAGCAGCTAGTATTCGCTTATTCCAATATTTCATATAATGAATGACTATATTAACATGTATATCCATAATATTACCTTGAATATTCAATCTTCAATCCTTCTTATCAATTGATGAAGCTCTACTGATCATGACTCAAATCACAAAAAGAATTTATTATAAGTCAAAATTTGAAAAGTTACACTTACATAAATTGAAGAGATAGTAAGTCAAAATTAGACATATTATTTTATTAATCATCCTTTACTAATGCGCTCTCTCTAGGGATGATATGATGATCTTGATTCCTAACATAGTAAGGCCATAAGATATCTAACAAACAACATTAAATATGGAGACAAGCAAATATAAATCAGATGGAAACATAAACAGAACCTATGTTATAGTAAAATGAAGCTACCAAACACCTAAAATTCAAACTTGCATGGATACTAAAAATAACCTAAAGCAAAAAACTTTAAAAATAGAATAAATGTCATAACATGTATCTGAATGGTGAAATATGCTTCCATAATATGATTAATCAATTACATATCGTATGAAATCTATTAATCATACTACAAATGATATGTAACTTTTTTTATTATTTTCAATTAATTCTTTTTAGTTTTGTTCTTCCTTGTACAACTATAAATACCCATTTTGAGTAACATATTTGTAGTTCCTTTATTCTTTGTACATATCACCTATCTAACTCTATCTTAATAACTATTATATTTTGTATCTATAACATGCTATTGGTTTATCATATCATTTATTAAGCATTCTCATCGTATATAATATTGAATCATGAGTATAACTTAAGAACTACCTATTGGTTGAAAACAAATTAAAAGGCCATAAAAACATTTAAAATTTTTTATAAAAATATGTTTTTTATGGATCTTTGTAATCATCATTCATTAAAACATAGTAAAAAGGATATGACATAAGATAAGTAACACTTACATGAATGTCAATCTCCTTTAATCTTATTCGTTAAAAAAGTAACACTTACATGAATGTAGCAAACTATACCTAACCTCCCAACTATGAATGCTTGCTATGGAGGAATAAAGAACATGAGTCAAAGTATAATAATGAATAGTTAAGATAATATTGATATCTTAAGTCTAAGGATACTTGCACTACTGATATGAGTGAGATATGTGCTTTATTGTCATAGATTATAATCCATTTGAAATCTCACTGACAAGGCCTCCAATGAACTAGTACTATACTATTCATCCATATGTATACTTTAGACAAGTCATCTCATAGTGAATGAGAATCACCCCTTAATAGAAGTATAACATGTGCTGATCTACCTGCATTAATAATGTCCAATCTTATTAATACTATGATCAGGATAATTTAGATATTGAACATTTGCATACAATAAGAATCTCATATCATAAACTCTTTATGAATTTCCCTTGTGCTATTCTAATACCTTGGACTTCATTATTTAGTTTAATATTCTAAGTAAAATAAGTATATAAGATATTGAACTTAAATAATGAATAATGCCTTTTATTGATTAAATATTCAATTACAGATAAAACATGATGCTTTAGAATATACATTAACAATTAGTTCATTTAATAATTAATAATATAGTTGACGTTGATTTTATAATTCTATAGAATGTGTTATAAACATAAAACTTACAGGAGTACGCATAATCATGTAAGGATGCTTACACACTAGTATTTATATGCACAAATGCACCAACCTTCTAAGTTGCTTTATCATCTAAACAACTTAAGATCAACCATAAATTCCTATGCAAGAAGCCACACCTTTTACTTTTGCCAATTTTCCAAACAATTATGCATTCACGAACCTTAGTGCATGCAAGTTTACATATTTGTATTTACCCCCTTATAAGAATTCATGGACATTCACTTCACCAATTTATGTATTCCATAATATAATCAGTTCATATACTTTTGATCCCGTCAGCAAATCCCTTATGCACATTTAAACATATATCAAGTACCCATGTCAATTTAAATGAAATCAACTTTTCATTTTAAGGTCTTTAATGCTTGTAACTTGATTATGTTATATGTATATCCATAATTCCTAATGGTGAATAAGCATAGTATAAGTATTTAAATATGCACCACCTTGAAGCAAGTAATCTTATCATTTTGATCAAATGTTAAAGAAATAGGTTCATTCAATAAAGTGTCATTTGGCATATTTGCAACTCTTTGTTTGATGTCTACATGCAGACACCTTTCTGTCTTTTTTTATAACACTTGTTTATAATAAATTCATTTTCTTTGTCCCTGTAAAGTCATGTGGTAATTAAAGGTAATCTTAATTTTTGAAATTGTATCTTATAGCTAGTCATTCAATAATCACCTTTTTCAAAAGATTAAATCAATACAATATAATATCCATGTTATATATAATACATTATAAAATTCTTCTATTCCTCTATGCATATTTAATTAATCACCAATCATTTCATTTATTATCATAATTTAAATAAATGTATAAAGTTTATCCATATGTTAATCAACCAAACATTAACTTGGCAACATTCACACGGAAGACACGCCAACTATATATTAAATTTAATAGTTTCAAGCATTCAACTTATACAAAAGGCTTTGTTTTAATATTTCATTTTAGTTCTATTCCTAACTTAATATTGTACATGTACACCCTTTCATGGTTTAACAACTACACATAACAAAAATTCAATTTCCATCATATGCAATGACTAAGTTCTCATGCTTATACAAACATTGCTCTCATGATCCCATTTTTTGAATTCTCAAGTCATTGTTGCATTATCTACCAAAATCAATTGCCATATAGATTTGTCTAGTGACACATCAACCTTATTAATTTCTCATTAAGTTACATTCTCATTAATGGCTTATTCAGTCAAAGTAACTTGGATTTCTCTATAGTTTTCAAGCATTTGTGTCAATCCTTGTCCTGCAATTTTATTTTTCAGGATTTCTAAATAATTCTTTAAGTATAATAATTAATCTATGTCTAACTTTTACGCATTCAAATTTAAATTCTCACTTCACTATTATTTAATGGATTTAAAGGCATTTGGTATAATGATCTTATCTCATTACCCACTAATTTATAATTTCATCATTCATTTGATTTATACTTTGTTGTTCATACATATTTATTTACATGAATTATCACATAGACATGTCATTTATCTGATTCATGCATGCCAATATCATACAACAACTTATTACTTACAAAATTCTAAGTGTTCTATCTAAAGTATACATACTAAATGTTATTTCTCAATCATGTCCAACACTTAGGACTATCCCTAAATTTAATACTGATATTCTAAACAACTGATAATTCAAGCATTCATATTGAGCTCATCCTATAGTATTCAATTGGCAATATACATATTTACCAACTTTATCATCATTTGGTTAAATAGTTTATTCTAAAATCCTAACACTAAGCTTATTTTATCCCATATGTGATATGCAATTAGTGTAAAATTTATCTATACCATAACTTAGCCCATCATTATGCAAATAACCATGTTCATTAGTATTATTATCCCTTTCAAAAAATTAACTTACAAGGCTTTTAATACCTATATACACTTTTAAATCATAAGGTGGTCATTAATCCAAAACATTTATGTCTATGGTAGCATACATGCATATAATTAATTCATCATTTAATTCATGTAATTGGTTAATACAAGATTAGTAAAGTTTATACGCATACTCATTCAATATTTTAGGACTACCCTATTGTAGTGAATAACATATGTAAACTTGAATATTTTCTATTTTCAACCTAATTAAAACTATTGTTGTCCATGAATAAGGTTCATGTAATTCCTTCATTGCCTTAGCTGAGTTAATACATATATATAACCATGTTTTCACTTACACTAGCTTATCCTCATGCCTTCTTTTCTAAAGAATTAATTAAAATAAACCTTTGTAGTAGCATGTTTAGCTGACATATGTTCAAAGAAATGGGAACAACCTTTGTAGTAGCATCTTTAGTTGAGTACCTTCAATGAATTATCCTAAACTCCTCTTATGCCTAACTTATTTTATCCAAGTGGATTAAAGGGAAATCTTAATATGCTTTTCTTTTCTTATTTAGTAGCTTCTAAGCTTATTAAAGAACTTGCTTGGAAGTTAATCCACAGCCTTAGTTCAATTCTCATAATTGACTCCAATAGTAGCAATATTTACTTTCTAATGGCTACCCAATCTTGAATTCATTCCTTCTTATTTTACTTGTCCCAAACATAAAACAAAATTCAGTCTACTCTTTAATTGACTAACTGATCTTAATAATATTAAGTCTATATTTAATTATCAAACTATCATTTATTTAATATAATAAATTTATATATAATATTTTACCAATACATATCTCATTTATTTATAAAATTGGCATGTATGTCCATTTTATTAATGTAATTTTTTTATATTATCTACTTATCTTTAGCTCATTAATATAGCATTCATTTAAAATTTATACTTGCATTTACTATGATGACAATATAATCTCATGTCAAATATCATACAACATTAACACTAGTTTCACCAATCTACCTCTTAGACCATTAATTCATCCATATGCATCATACATAAATTATTTCAAGTATGGAATATTGTGCATACAATTGTAAAAAAATGATCAATGTGACAAATAATTATCTTGATGGAATCATAAAAAATTACTAAGACCTTTTAAGACTCACAAGGGGCCCTGTCTCCTCAAATTAAGTTACTTAGAACCAAATTGAGTTTGTAAAAGTAGAAAGAACCAAAGACTGATCCTATCCTATGTATGAGTTACACTTAATTTGTAGACATTTATAAAATTTAGATCAAAACTAGTAGAATGCTTAACATAATTGTTGACTTTGACTTTTTCACCATGCATGTGCATTTTCATATTTTCTTTGATACGACTTAGTGCAATTCTCCTTTTTTGAATCTGAGTTGCATACATGCTATTTATAATGCCTTAGGCCATTTGGTTATATGGTACATCTAGTTTTTAGCTCATGTGAGTTGACACATGAAGTTAGCTTTTTTATGCACATGTACTATGAACTTACTCTTTTCTTGATACAGCTTGACACAAGTTTTCATTATCAAAATTGAGTTGTACATATATATTTTATAACCTTATGAATCATTCAGACATATGGCACATCTAGTTTATAGCTTGTGTAAGCTGACACATGAAGTTCTTCATATGTTACATGAAGTTGAGTTGATTTTTCAACTTCATGTATTATAACATATCATATGAAGCATGAAGTTCAAAATCTCACTTTTCCCACATTATCAATTAATTTTGGCTCATTACTCAATGTGTCTTTTAAATACCCTTTAGCTATTAACATTTAGGAGATCCTGAATGATAAATTCTAAGGTAAAACTTTGCTAAAATTGAATCAGAACTAATCTTACTTAATTAAGCTTTTAATTAAGTAATTAGAGACTAACTAACCCTACTTAAACCTAAATCAGATTTGGAAATCAAGGATTAAGCTTCATTAAGTATTGGTGAGTTGATTTTTTCCTTTATATTCTCATTTTTCTCTTGATTTTCATTGATTTTGTGGGGTTTACTTTTGATTTTATTTATTCTTGGATGTCATATTAGCATTTAAGGCTTGCTAATAGTCTAAATAATCTATGACAGTTGAATAATCCAATTACATATGTGATTTTGGCTAAAATTTATAATTTCCTCCTTTGGCAAATGACTTCAAGCGACATATATACTATTATATATGATGCATGTAGTTTTTTTTTCACTTCATGTGATGCACATACCACTTTGTGCGACACATATACTTCCATTTTGTTATATGTGACACATGAATATCTATATGCAACACATATAATGTTTTGGATTGACAGAAATCCAATTTTTTCAATCATTTTTACTTTGATTTTTGATTTCTTTGAATTTTCCAGTTGCATTCATGATCTCACAGTGATCCTAATGATCTGGATTCATCATAAATCATTCTAATTTCATTGATTTTAGCCTTAAAATTAATTAATCTAGTTAAATGCTATTTTTAACTTAATTTAGTTGCAATTATTGTGATTGAAGTCAAATTGGATTTTGATTTATGCTCTAATTAATGTTTGATGATGTTAGAGTCTTCCAATTTTTACTTTCATGATCAATTTGATTGGTCTTGGCATTAAATCAATCTAATTTAGCTTTATATTTCAATTAAATGCTATTTTAATTATAATTTGAAGTTTAATGACTTGATTAGTCTTAATTGGATGTTGATTTATTTCTAAGTGATGCCACATGTGATCTTAGAATCATCTTGACACCCTAATCGTCTAAAAACTTGGCATGTTTTTAACCACTATCAATCGCTACACTAAGCATGATATACCTCAAATTTCAGGTGTATAATTACCTTCAGTGCTTGCATACGTGTATAAACTAAAGGGCTGCTTAAAATTCCAAGTTTCAGTTGGTTAAGTCAATGATAGCTATGCCTTAAAAGTCAAGTCATTTAGTACTTCCTTGACTTTGATTTTACTAGGGTGTTGCAGTCTAATGACTCTTAGTTTACATGTGCTCTTAAATGTTCTAGCCTACAAGGCACACAAGTTACTTTTCTAAGTTATTCCTAACTAACAGTCCCTAATAGTTATATGTATCAGTAAGTAAGTAGACCCAACATGTTATGAAAAGGAGCTTAATAGTTGAACTTGGACAACGTAAACTTCTAATTGTATACAACACTTAAGCAATAAAGCAATCGATCATAGACAATCAAGGTTTCATACATTCCAATTAATTAAATCATGACCATCAAAATAACTATAAACATCTATAGATATTCAGTCAACACCACCTTAAAAATCAAACATATAGTTATATATAATTCATTCCTTCAGTCCAATTATATATAATATTTCTAATCATTACTTTAATCTACCCTAAAAAATAAGCTCACTAATGAGTAATTTTCACAGTCCAATTGTAAAAATGAATGGTATGAAACTAACTACCGATACCAGTACCACTATGCACAAAATCATATGTAGATATATGAGAGTTCTAAACCTAACATTAGAATTTAAATGTTAACGGTATGGAAGAAATTGAAACAAAACACTTGGAAAAACATTCAAAAATATTAAAATAATAAAAAATGAAATAAATAAATATTAAAGCTTAAACACTAATAAAAACATTTAAATGTTAAAATCTAAATATTTAATGAAAGTAAAAATAAAATATTTAAATATTAACACTTAAATATTAATAAAAAATTTAAATGCTAAAATTTAGACATTAATAAAAAAATATTAAAATTTAAACATGAAATAAAATATTTTAAAATTAAATAAAATATTAAAATATTAAAATTTAAACATTTTTAAAAATTAAAAACATTTAAACATTAATATTTAAACATTAAAAAAACATACAAATAATAAAATTTAAAAATTAAAAATTTAAAGATTAATAATTGAAACACTAGCAAAATATTCAAATATTATAATTTAAACATTAAAAAATAAAAGACATTTAAGATTAATATTTAAACATTGACAAAACATTCAAATATTAAAATTTAAACATTAGAAAATAAAAATATTTAAAGATTAATATTAAACATTAACAAAATATTCAAATATTAGAATTTAAACATTAAAAAAATAAAAACACTTAAAGATTAATATTTGTCACACCCAGCCCATACCCAGGCAGACATGCTCCCACGACACAGACAGTGACCCTTTAAGAGAACCACTACCTGTGATGTCAGGGATACATCATACAGACGTCGTATGGGGACACGCTCTTGCCTAATGGTGGTTGTGCTGCGGAAACACGTGATAAGCATACATAAACCCGGGATCCATCCCAGACATACACTCAATTAAAAACACAATCATTAACAGGCAATCCCAAATCTCATATAATAAAAACCTGTTATACATAAGTGAGTG
>CANYBF010189690.1:0-14044 GCA_948192965.1 Dalechampia spathulata
ACGGGTAAGAGGCAACATACCCTAACGGGTAAGAAGTGCAAAATGGCAAAAACACTCCTCAAACAACCCTAAACCGAACCCTGAACCACACCAGGGTGAACCAGGAACGCCCGTAAAGGCAAACAGTGATAGAATAGACCCAGTTCATCCCAATCGATCCGAGAGGCTCAAAATTTAGGGTGCGACAGCGTGCATATAGTGTGATATGCTATGCATATGGCATTTTACCCCTATTCATTTTTCCTTGCTCAGGTAAAATGGGATGCACATCGTATGTCAAATAAGCATAATTTGACATATTAAGACATTTTACAATGAAAAATATTTCAGATTTGGTCTGAAAGGTGGGCCCCACCAAACATCTTTTTTCTCGCATAGTGTGCACATAGTACCATGCACTAAATTCATTTTGTTTGTACATTCTGCCTTGTACAGGTAAAATGTAATGCATTTTGCATGTCAAATAAGCTTTATTTGACATTGTGAGACATCATTAGTGTGCTCTACTTATATGCCTTGTTGTATGCCTTGTTTCATGTAGGCGACATGAAATGTGTTTCATACGCACAAAGCATTTAGAAAAAGCTGACAAGGGTGGTGGGCCTCGCTAGACATCATGGTGGGCCCTACCCACCATAATGTGCTCTGTATACCCAGAACACTCAAAGAATGCCAAACAGGCATATATGCACTATCAGGGTTGACATCGGGGAGCGACACCAAGCTGAATCGATAAAAACCCAAGATTGCACAAGGGTGAAAAGTCAGGGTCAATAGTTTTCCCCCTAATCAGGATTATTTTGAGGCTACACAAGAGCAAGTCGTCAAAATGAGATCTGATAATAACATGAATTTTCATAAAAATTAAGGAAGGTACCTAATCAATGCTCGTATCAGGGCTTGATGCTCATGCTGAGGCTTGTAAGGTGCTCGCATTGAGGCTTTATAGAGTGCTCATAATGATGCTTGCAGAGTGCTCACGTTGAGGCTTGCAAAGTGCTCGCATTGAGGCTTACAACCCAATTCTGCAACTGGGAGCCCGGTGCTCCAGCTAAAGGTGATTAATGCTAATCTGTTGCTCATACTGAGGCTTAGAAACCCAATTATGCCACTGGGAGCCCGGTGCTCGGGCTAAAATGATCAATGTTGATCAGAGGTCTTCTGCAAGACCAATGGCTTTGCTGCGAGGCTTGAAATCATCTGTAATCAGCGTTCATATGCCTACTGCTAGGATTTGGGAACTAAAGGCTTGGTTTTATGATCTCTGCTGGATCTAGTGGTCAACTATGTGACCTGGGTGATTGTCTCCTGGGTCGATGCTTGCACCATCAAATAAATGTCAAATATCTCTAAAATGGCATTTGAGATCCTCTGCTGGGTCTTTGACACTTCTCAGTCAGCGATTTTGACCAGTAAAAATCCCAATTCTATCACTGGGGGCTCGATATTCAGGCTATCTTATCAGGGTTGATTGGTGGTCACTGTGAGACCGATGACTTCCTTGCAAGTAAATCATCTAGAATCGGCATCCAGATGCTTATGGTTAGGGTTTGAGAATCAAAGCTTGATTCTACGATCTCTGTTGGATCGGGCGGTTACTGCAGAACCAGAGGTGACCGTCTTACTGGTTCAGGGTGATCAACCGTCAAATCTATTCTTGCGCCATCAAATTAGTGTTGTCTGTCTCCAAAGTCTACATTTGGGACCCTCTGTCAGAATGCAACACTATCTGGTCAACGGCTTGACCAGAAGTTAAGGGTTTGACTATTTTTAATCATCTGCTGGATCAATTTCTTGTCTGTGCTAAACATGGAAAAATAATTGTCAATGAAATTGGTATTGAAATGGTCTAGGAAAAATACTTGAATTTTTGAGTATCAGTCTGCTACATTCTAACTGATTTTCTAGATTTTTCAAATGCTACGGGTCGTGAAAATTAGGCTCGATGGGGCAAACGACCTCCAAAAATTCTGAAATTTTTACCAGAGGCCTAACTTTTCATGTGCATTTTAATGGGACCCAGGTGCACATTAGCAAGCACTCCCAGAGGGTGGCAAACATTAGTAAAATTTACTATGTGTGATGCACGTTCCACTATGTGCTGTGCACATCCCTTGAAAATTTTTAAATTTGAAGGTTTCAATCCAAAAATCATTTATTTTCCCTTCCAAAAACCAATTTTCTCTCAATTCCTAAACCTAAAATTTAGTGTTTTCCCAAAAATGGCCGGTATTAGGATGCAAACAACCCCTCAAGACTCAGAATCAGTCCAGAGCTATGCTCTAACCAAGCATACAACCCGTCACACTTACTTTGGGGCTCATTTTGGTGATGCAGTTGCAGAGACATTAACCGTAGACTCCCATCGGTCTCGAGCTCCTTCTGAGAAGGTGAGTTTTTCGTATTTTGGCTTGATTTTTCAGTTTTTGTGGTTTTCCCAAAAGTTGAGTTTTAGGCTATTTTTCTTACATTTAGGCCACTATTGGACTTGAATTAGGGCTAGATTAGCACTAGGTTTAGGTATGCATGTGATTATTGAGATGTTTCATCAAAAATCAAGCTTTTTGGAAATAGGTCTCGCTATGTGCGATGCATATAGCACTATGTGTGCTACACATAGGCTATGTGTGGCACACATAGCAATGGAAAATGGGCCAAAACATGCATTTTTGGCTGTTTTTTGAGGGATTATGCATCTTTTTGGTTCATAGGCATGAATAGGATAATTTTAGGGCTGAGAGGAGGAGCTCTGTACCTCTAAAATGTTATTTATATTTTGTAATTCAGTCTAAAAGCTAATTTGAATTCTGTAATTTACAAAGGGAGCGAACAATCATCAGGACTGGCAGCATCTGAGGGGTCGGTTAATGGTACGCTCAATTTCCTTGGGAGATACGTGTAAGAGTAGATCAGAGCTGCTTTGGTCCATATATTTCTTGCTTTGTTGGTGCAAAAAAGAGATGTAATAGATTCGTCATTACTGCGATGATCGAGCGATGGATGGATTTGACTCATACTTTCCACTTTCCTGTAGGTGAGATTGTTATCACCCTAAGTATTTTTATTGGAATCATTGGGCTGGAGTGCACTGGCTTGCCTCTTCATTTTGATGCCAGACTGACATCACCGCGTTGGTTGTATGGCATTATTTTTGACCTGCTAGGTGTGTCTCCCAGTATGAGAGGTGGACACAGCGTATCATATGACTATCTCCGGGAAGCTGTGTTGGCAGAGACACTTGGCAGGAGTATCTCTATAGATCAGTACACCCGTAGCTTCCTACTGTATGTGCTAGGATGTACTCTGTTCAATGACAGTAAGAACAATGTCCATATGTGCGTATTATGGGCCCTTCATGATCTAGATGCCATTGCAAGATTCGATTGGGGCAGCATCGATCTGGCTCATTTGATGCAAGGATTGGATTTCTATAGTAGGCAGTGCAGAGACCGCTTCATCGGCTGCTGGCAAGTTGAAGAGGTAAGTAAAATTTTGCTGATTCTGATACTATAGCATCTGTCTGAGTCTCATTGACTATGCATTTTGACCTTGCAGATCTTAGCGTATGAGTTTGGACTACTACCAGAACTTGAGATCCCACAGGGAGTACCGCTTGGTTTTCCCCATCTACAAGGATGGAGCGCACAATGTTAGAGGCTCGATTATACAATTGATGAGTTGAGAGAGTATCTCAATGACTTGATGTAGGACCAGGTAAGAAGGAACAATTTAATTAGCATTAAACTGTATTAAATTGATTTGAGAAGTACCTGAGTAGGTATCTAATCTGTCATTATTGTTGGAATAGATGCATCCCTATCCCTGGAACAATATGTATCCGAGGCCAAAATATTTGACTAGCTCAGCACGCAAGGATGAGCGTCATATGCTGTTGGAGAGTCCTGATGTTAAACTCTTCTATTTGGGACCAGAGAGCCTTGTGGAGCCTGTTACCCCACCACATGTGATATTCTAGGCATCTTGCACTGATGTGGACCCAAAGGTGATCACTGGTTTAACTTGTATTCCTGGGCGAGAGCATCTGTCTAAGTCGCCAGTGGATTACCCTACTTTTATCCATATGAGGCTACTGGGGCCCGTGGAACTTTCTACATGCCAAGCTCAACATGACAGAGCTGGCGAGTCTAGAGTCAGACCTTATATTTTTTGGGGCAGAGGTGGACGTCGTGGTTCACCAACCATTGGTAGTTCTCGAGGTAGCGGTGTCTCGAAAAGATCTCATGAGGCTCATGGTAGTGCAACTCCTCCAAGATCAATGTCTGATACTCTAGAAGTGTCCCTAGGATATGAGCGCCCAGTAGACTTTGTGGGAGGTCAACTGATGTAGTTGCAAAACTCATTGATCTATACGTATGATGAGACTGGTCATCCATACGAGACATCCTTTTTGATGCCAGCGAGGGATGAGATAGAGTTTTATCCAACGAACACCACTCATATGAGTATATATGTTTTGTATTTGCTCCAACTTTAGTGGTCTTACATGCATTTGACCTGTGCAGGTACCTAGGGATGCCATGGTTGACGCCTCAAGACTTTTGATAGGATTGCATCGCTATCACACCTCTGAGATGCTGACTATTCAGGTGAGTACCTGTTATAAATGTGAGTGCATGAAAATGCATGAATGCATGACTTATATGCCTATATGCTTATATTTGTAAACAAGTAGGCAATTAGAGTGAGAGGAGTGGGACTGCTATGCTCAAATGACAGAGCAAATGGGACAAGAGATCGCCAAGCTGACAACGCGTTTGGAGCATTACAACATCAAGGTTCCAGATAGTCCCAGTCCTGATGATGACCACTCCAATGAAGATGATGCTTAGAGAAGACATGACATCTAATTCCCATATGCATGGTATCAGAACTCTGTAGTTTCTGTATTAGAATAATAAGACAGTGTGTTACAGTCTGACATATGGGCCTAGTACACTAGGGTTATGGTGTATAGCTTTGAAAACAGCCAAAAGCTTGAACTATGTATCTTTTGGATTTATTAGTGGAATCTAAAGTTATTTGCTACCATAAATATCTCATTCCTTATGCTTTATTGCCACCAAAACATAATTCATTCACTTTTCTGTGTAGAAAGTAGATACAAAATGACTCAGTAATCATTGTCTGATTTATGTGCTCTTTCTCGCCGTTGGGGCAATGATGAGTGGAGTTGATTAGGAGATATCAGATTCTAATACTTAAGGACCTTTTAGCAAGTCTTGATCAATAATGCCTTCCTGCATACTGCTGCATAATTCTAGGATCCAATGACCCATGTTTTCCGGTTTGGACACGTTGAGCTGTGCCCGCTGTATAAGGAGTTTGCTGCTATCCTTGGAGTTTCCTATAGCATGATGGCAATGTTGATAGTGTCAGTGCCTATCAAAGAGGCATTCCCACATCTGATTAGGGCTTTTGATATCAGCCCAATTGAGACAAGGCCATTTTTGATTACAGATAGCCATGTAGATCTTGCTACTATTTTTCGGCTATATGGCCAAAAATCTGTGGAAGACCCGTCATGGCTGAGGGTAATTGGATTTGAATTACTAGCATAATTCTTATTCGTCAATCCATTCGGTCATGGAGATTTGCTGATTTGGCCTATTGTAGACCAGATGGTGCAGGGTTGGACCCCTTTCCCTATGATCGTAGCAAAGATGATCCTTGGGTTGGATAAAATGAAGCGAAGACTATCCGAGTGTTTTAGTGGTAGTCTGCTTCTATTGTAAGCAATGATTCTAAGCTACCTTTGCAAGTTTTCAACTTAGAAAAGCTATATTTTTATCCTAATTTTTGCATGAGTCACCTTTTTGTAAGGTTTTCAGCTCATCGGGTTATTATTCTTTCTTTGGACTCTAATTTTTATCTAAACTACCCCCTTGGGTTTTAGCTCAGTGGGTCACTCTAATTTTTACCTGAGCAGCCTTTTACAAGGTTTTCAACTCAGCGAGCTTTTATTATTATTTTGTTTTTGTTATAGATCTAGCTTCAAGAGAAGCTTGGGATCTTGGCATCGCCAGCAGGGGACCTATAGAGATATCTCCCTCATAGCCACATACGAAGGGGTTATACCTTCAGTGAGGCAAAAATAATGACATTCCAAGGCTGGATTGAGTGGATGGAGACCCGACCTGAGAGGGAGATCAGGTGGAGCTGTCCTTGGTAGCGCATACGGCATATGACTGTAATGACCTATATAGATTGTATCCCACTACCGGGATTCAAGTGTTGCACATACTACAATCCTGCTAGGATCTGTCATCAATATGGCCATTGGTAGGCTATACCTCAACTGATAAAGTTTGAAGGAGGAAGGTTGGTGTCTCGTTTTATGGAGCACATGGAGAGGACTTGGCCTCGTCGTCGGATAGTGCTAGTGGAGATCCTTAGAGCTGGACCTACCACAGATGATGAGTACAAGCTGTGGGTGTTGCATCATGCCTGAGTCCTTTACTACGAGATATTATTAGGCAATAATATGGCATGTAATAAAGAAAGATAGCATTTTGTGTTTGAGATTTGTATTACTTATGGCTAAGTTTATGAACATGTGTTACATTTTCATTAATGAGATTAAAACATTTACGTGAAAAATGTCAAAACCAACACAGAAGTTCTGGATGTGCATCAGACTTGACCCCTATCATTGACCAGTCTTGTGCAAGATTTTCTTCGTAGACCTTTGGCAGCAGTAGGTCCTCAAATAAAACAAAAATTAGGACATCAGTATCCTCATATAGTAATTCCTCAAAAGTACTATCTACCAGCATGGCTATGTCTTCGTAGACCTTTGGTAGCAGTAGGTCCTTAATGTCCAAGCTTTGTAGCTTGGCTCCCAGTGCAGCGATTGTAATGATTTCTAGCTCTAGGCGGCCAGTGGTGAGATCAGAAATGTCACCAAAGATCTGGAAAGTGTCATCAGGGCTAATCGTGAAAGTAGCAGCACTCTTTTCTATTACTGTAGAGGCTGACAGGTCACAGACGTCACCAAAGATGGTGAACTATTGCTCAAAGAAATCGTCTGAGTTAGGCAACTCAAGATTATGGTCGTGCTGTGTCTCTCCCTGGATGAAGAGAACCATCTTGCACTCTTCTGGCTTGTTTGAAGTGTAAGGATCAAACCGAATGCAGTACCTTTCTTTCCATATGGCTGTAGGAATGTCGAACTCTACCAGACCCTGCTAGTACCAACCTAAACCCATGTCAGGCATAAAAATCATCAGTTGCATCATCCTCTCCATAGTAGGACTTGGTTGATACGAGTATGATTTAGGTTCTCCGATGGTAGCAATCTGAAATCTAGTCATGAGAGGAACATCTTCTCTGATATAGGCTAGAGCAACCTCATCATCAGTAGCAATAGTAACCACACCTTCATTGTATAGGAATTTAATTTTCTGGTGCAAGGTTGATAGCACACCTCCAAGAGGATGAAACCATAGATGGCCCAAGAGCAGTGCAAATGACATCGAAATGTCCAAGACTATGAACTCCACCACTGATTTGATCGGCCTGACAGTGATAGTGGCAGTGAAGGTACCAATAACTTCCCGTTTAAACTTATCATACACTCTAATGATAATCTTGCATGGCTTCAAGTCTAAAAGCTAAACCCTTAGCTCAGGCAGCACCTTGAGCAGACAAACATTGATGCATGAACCATCATCCACCATGACGTAAGGAGTGGAGAAGTTCATGATGTTCACCCTGATGAAGAGTGCTTTATTATGGCGGATACCCTTGGCTGGAAAATCCGCATCAGAGAAGGTGATCATGCTGGATGGTAACTCTTGGTTTACCAACTGACTCTTCATGCTATATGTAGAGGTAGATGGAGAGATTCTCATGCTAGAGAGTTTTTCAACAATGGCTCATCGGTGTTGCTGGGAAGATAGAACCAAGTCCCAGATGCTGATATTAGCTTACATTTTCTTCAGCTGCTTGACAACAACATTATCAGGCTGAGCAGTTTGATCAGCTAGTTGTGGAGCTAGAACATTGCTTGGATCAGCCTCATCCCTAGCAGGTCTAGCCTCAGTTGGCTTTTTAGGAGCTTCTGGCTTCTTCTCGAGGTCAGGAGGAGTAAATACCTTACCGTTACGAGTCATATTGCAAACTCAAAAGGACATCTTATTAGCACCTAACCCTTTCTACTGCTTGGGCGGTTTTGGTGCTGACTTAGCCGGCTTAGGGGTCTTGGTCGACTTACCCTTGTTTGAAGCCTAATCCTGTGACGACTCAGACTTAGTGGAATCCTGAGTAGCTGTAGACTCATCCTCTGAACTATCATACCATATGTCAATGGTACCAATGTTGAACCCACCGTCGGATCGAAATATGATAGCAGGCAACTGAGCAATCCTCTCACTACCAAGGGGAGAAAAGGAGTTAAGAACCAGGGATTTTGGTAACTCTGATTGGATCATATAGGTGCGATTAGCTTATGGTAGTTAGGTAACGGGTTTGTCTTGATTAATGGTTTGGATTTTTTGGGGTCTTCGATCTCACTAGAGTCGATGAGGTTCTGAATGATAGTGATGTGGCCATAATGACAGTCATCAGTGTTATGGCCATAATGCTAGTGATAGTGATAGTAGGTTTTGGTGTCCACTGAGGCTGGGGGTGGTGTTTTAAAGTTTGGCTTTAGTGGCTTGATGAGTTTGGCTTTGAGGAGACACCAGAAAACCTTGGAAAGTGGCATTCCAAGATCTGAGAACCTCCGAGATGGGGTAGTGTTTCAAAGTATGGGATTTGGTGTTTGCAGAGCATTGATGTAGTGAGGCTTCTGTGTTTACAGGGCATTGGCATAGTGAGATTTTGGTTGTGTCTAAGTGTATGTGGTTGTTTTTGGTTTCTAGAAGGAAAGCTCCTTTTTCTTACCCTTGGTCAGCTTAATGCGTTGTCCCACAAAGTAGATGTCCTCAAAGGTATGGAATGTCTGATACTTCAGCTTATCTTGGTAAAGTGGCAGCGACCCTATAATAAGCTTATTGATCATATCAGATCCAGATGGCTTCTGTCTGACCAGTGCAGCTTTGTTCATCCAATGACTGAAATAATCCATGAAAGATTCATTAGTCTTCTGCTTAACCATTTCAAGATCCATCAAGGTTACATCAAATCGGGACTTAAACCCATACTATTTACAGAAAGCAGTACACAAAGGCTTCCACTTGACTGTGGTTACCTTGTTAAGACTGTGATACATGGCCAGTGCTGGTCCGTACAGTGAGATGAAGAAGAGTTGGACTATCTGATCATCTAACAGGTTTGTAGTGCTCATCATCATGGTGTAGGTCATCAGATGATTCTTTGGGTACCCAACTCCGCTGTACTTAGGAACATCTGGGAGCTTGAACTTGGCAGGAAGCCCTTTGATAGCTCAAACTGAGAACTCATCAAAGTCCAGGTCATACCCCATGCCTTTAGTCTTCATGATAGTTTATAGCTATTCTATCTTCTACTCTAAGACAGTGATCTCAGACTTCCAAACATCATGCATATGGAGCGAGACATCATCATCGGTCTCCATGTCATACAAGCTGACACCCTTCCCCTTTTCCTTCATTGGAGCTGGTGGGGTGATGAATTCAGCAGGACTAAGAGCCTCCCTGATCTGTTGTTGCAGGAGAGTCTTGAAGTCATTATTCAGAAGCTTAGCCACTGACTGGCCAATGATTTTCTAAACTACAGCAAGTGTGGCCTCATCTAATGTCGAGGCAGCAGGGTCAGATGATGATGCAATGTTCCTAGCATACTGAGAGTCTGACATGGTTCTGTACATGACAGAAAGAGTTAGCATGGATGCATGAGTAGCATGGATGCATGAGTATGCACGTAGGATGTATGCTTGACCTATGCTAGGAAACATGTGATGTTATAGCTACAATAAAGCGAGTTAGTATGTATATGTATGGTTGCACGTGATGCATCACGTAGGATGTATGCGTGTCCTATACTAGGAAATCTGTTAGAAGATTGCATGAGTATGTATGTATGCGTGTTTGGATAGAAAACATGAAAACGATTAGTGAACAAGTAGCATGCAGCATCGCTCCCTTCCAACCTTATACCTCCATGATAATTGGTCAATTCAAGTTCTCCTGTCCTAGGTGAGATACTAGCCCAGAGTTACACTGGGAACTCGAGGCACGATTCTCTCAATAAGGCAAGCAAAATGGTTGATCGTTGCCCGATCATATGAGGGATTACGGTGAAAACCCGATAGCATTTTGACCTAGCCATATTGCTATGATAAGTGAATGTCAATGGAATTGGCATGAGGTTGTGCAACCATACAGAATCATGAAAGGATTCCAACTCTTAGCAGAGCAATACAGGCATGATCATATTGTTATGATCAGAGTATGCCCGTAGAATAAGGGTGAGGTTGCATAACCATATGGAATCATGAAAGGATTCCAACTCTTAGCAGAGTAATATAGGCATGATCATATTGTAATGATAAGAGTATGCCCGTGGACTAGGTGTGAGGTTATGCAACCATACAGAGTCATGAAAGGATTCTGACTCTTAGTAGAGCAATACGGGCATGATCATATTGTTATGATAAGAGTACGCCCGTGGAATAGGCGTGAGGTTATGTAACCATACGGAATCATGAAAGGATTCTGACTCTTAGCAGAGCAATACATGAATAATCATATTATTATGATAAGAGTATGCTCGTGGAATAGGCGTGAGGTTATGCAACCATGCAGAATCATAAAAGGATTCTGACTCTTAGTAGAGCAATACGGGCATGATCATATTGTTATCATAAGAGTATGCCCGTGGAATAGGTGTGAGGTTATGCAACCATATGGAATCATGAAAGGATTATAACTCTTAGCAGAGCAATACAGACATGATCATATTGTAATGATAAGAGTACACCCGTGGAATAAGTGTGAGGTTGTGCAACCATACGGAATCATGAAAGGATTTCAACTCTTAGTAGAGTAATATGTGGAGGGAAAATAGGCCGAGTCTATCAAATCCACTGATATGATAAGGCAACGATCCACATAGCATGCAATAAGGGTCCTAGTTTGGAATGTTGTTAGGCTTACTACATGGGCTTTAGTCCAATTTTGAGAATAGGCTAAGGTCTCCCGCCATATTGTCCATAACCTATCCAACCAAATGGAATCATTGATATAGAAAAATACCTCACATCTATCCATCAGGAATCATCGATGGTTATTAGTACAGTGCAGTGAGTGGTGAAGGCAGATTCACTTTCCCGAGGAGTCGAATGGAGTCTAAGGTACTCACTTACCCACAATCATTAGGTTGACACAGGACTAGGGTAGTGTGTGCAGACACAAACTGGCATTGTGATGCATACAATTAATCCAACTATGATGGGAAAATTGATATTGAAACTCTTAGATGCCACCACTCTTTCACCGTGATGTCCCTAGTGGAGTCGCCACTGTAAGTGCCAGTTTTTGCTGGAGCCCAAAAAACGAGGCTTATGAGGCTCATAGATCGAGGACCGCACTTGGAGCAAAAGCATAGTCTTCTCGAAGGTTACCCTAAGGAATGATACAGACTCAAAAGAGTCACAAGGAGTCACCATCGAATGGTTCTGGATTGGTCCAACCGACCCATAGCATGAGTGCTAGTTAAACCCTTCAGAGATTGGGTTTTGGTGGTGGAGATATATTTCTATGAGTTTCCAAAATTGATTTTACCATTATAGTTGGAATTAATTATCCTAAGCAGGTAAGCATACGAGCGTATATGTAGGCATACAGTGCTACATGCACTTTGGCGTTTATACAATTGCACGTAGAATGGCATATAATGCTATATGGCATTTAGATGGCATGGAATATGCATGGCATGCAAAATAGTGATAAAATAACATGATATATGCATGACATGTGAATATGAATGACATATCATATGCATGATATGACAACTTAGCATGATATATAAGCATATAATCATGACAAATAGCACGTATAGCATAATATGTTAGCATTTTTGGATCGTATTGACGTTATAGAATGTATGGTGTATGCGTGGCATATGAAATGAGTGGCATGGCATATGCATGACATGTGAGATGGATGATATGGCATATACATGACATATGAAATGGATGACATACCATATGCATGATATGACATAGCAATATATATATGTAATAGCATGGCATATGCATGACATGATATAGTAATATATATGTGTAGTGGCATGGCATATGCATGACATGATATAGTGATGTGTATGTGAATTAGAATTCAACATGGCATTTGACGTGGCATACAACATGGCATGTAACGTGGCATACGACGTGACATGGTATATATGGCATGGCATAATAGCATATGACATGATGATAGCATGTGATATGGCATGGCATGGCAAGTTGCATGTATTGCGTTGCGTATTGGCATATGTTATTGTATTTGTGATGTATTAGCGTACATGGTAATAAATGTTATGGCATGGCATAGAAGTGTGTGATGTGGCATGTTACATGGCATGTGACATGATATGGCATATATACTTAGGCAAATATAATAAACCATCCACGAATGAAAAATATAGAGGCCGGTGAAAGGGATCGAAGGAGATAGGGAATACACACGGGATTTTAGAGGGAATTATTACAAAATAATGAATAATTCTATCCTATTACATAAATGTCCACGTATACAATGCATTTAGGACATTAAGTAATGTCCCCTCTTCCTCGGGTATTTTTCCTCCTTAGGTTGCATGAGCCAAAACTGCACGATGGGAAATATGCAAAATAAACACAATAAATTCATTAGTAGTAAATGAATTTAGGATTTATTTGACTAGTCCAATGCTATGTGAAAGCATGAACCAAGAGTCAAAATCCAATAATTATTTAGCAACAATCACATGAATTAACATGAGTCGGATGGTAAAAATTAATAAAAATAAAAATTATTTTAAATAAAATTATTTTTCTTTAATCATGGAAAAACAAATGGGAGTGCTAACATCACTTGGAATAATTTGGAGATAGCCCCTCAACCAATTTGAATCCAATCCTTTCAAAAATCACATTTTAACAATTTAAATCAGTATTTAATCGTAAAAAATCAATTTTGAGGTCAAAATTAATTAAATGTAATTAATTTATGATAGATCCTATACACTTGAGCTACTGTGAAGCATCAAATGCCACTGGAAAAATCAAACCGATTTTGAAAACGAGCAAAAATGTAATTTTTTGGGAAATTTTCTAGAGAATGTGCGTGTGCACATAGTGCTATATGCACCACACATTAGCTATGTGTAGCACATATACCATGATTTATGGCGCACATCAAAGGCTAATCTGTAAGAAAATCAAATTTATCAGTATAAAAATGATCTACAAATCAAAATACGTAAATTTGACAAAGACAGTACCTTATTTTGAGTTTGAATCGGCCTTCGAATTGCAAATCAAACAAGAAATTATGCAATTAACTTGAATAATTAATTTTAAGGCTAAAATTAATTAGATTTGGATAATATTTGACAAATCCAAAACCCCAAAAACATGGACAAGCCTATGGAGTTACTGGAAAAATCAGATCCAAAACGAAAACGGGCGAAAATGGGGGCGAATTTTGAATTTTCTGGAAAATCCGAGGCCTATGTGTGCCACACATAGGCTGTGTGTGGCACACATGGGGGTATGTGTGGTGCACATGGCAGAGAAAACAGAAGAAAAATCATGTTTTTGAGCAAAAACACGAGATCCGAGCAAGATCTGAGCAGATCTAAAGAAGAAAATGCATTTTTGACCTGTAAATGAGTATCTAGCTTTGAGAATTAATTTTTAGGGCTAAAAATTAATTAGATCTAAGGAATGTATGATAGATCTAGAACACTAGAGGCATGAAATGTCACATCCTGCATTATGTGAACTTCTGTGCATTTATAAATTCATGTTATATGAAATTTCTATGTTTATAATGTGATTATGGTATAGAATAATGAGTATGATAATCAGAAATGCAATTTAAGTTTGAAAAAGGGGTAT
>CANYBF010189713.1:0-39995 GCA_948192965.1 Dalechampia spathulata
CCAAAGAAGAAATGCCTGAATAGCCATAACCACTTCCTAACATAAAAGAAACCCAAGCAGCTTACAAAGAAAGAGGGAAAACCCATTCACATGCAAGCCACGTTAGCAAATCATCAACAAATTTGAGCTTACCTCTCTAAAAGCAAATGGACTGATAACTAGACGCACTAGCAAACCAAAAACAAGTATCCATTTTTCAACCAGCCGTAAGAATCATAGACCAGAAAGTAAATGCATGCACCTGCAAGAAAAGAATAGTTGGATTACATGCAAACCAATCTATCATCATATGCAACCTGTAACACAAGATCAATAGTGATTCATACAAGTAAGATGCAAAAGAGGAAGGAGAAAGAGAACTCCATATTAGCATGCAACTCAAACACATTGACATGCAACCTACCTTGTAAATAAAAGAGTTAACCGAACACCAAAATCACACAAAGAACCCGCAAGCAGCAGTTCAACCCAACCTCAACAGCCACTTAAATCAGCCACACACACACAAGCAGCATAGAACTAAAGGATCAAAGAAAACTCATACATTACAACCCAGTCCTTCCCTTCAAACCATCAACTCTAAAAGAAAACCGCAAGATGTCTCCCCTCAACCCAAGAGAAATAGAAACTCGAAGCACCCAATACAAGATCCTCACTCAGCTAATTAATATTTGAATACCTGAGCCAACCTCAACCAGAATAATGCAATTCTGAGCAAGATACAAGATGCCAGTAAATCTCAGTCATGTGAAAGGACAAGATCATAGAAAAAAGAGAAGAAACAGAGCAACCAAAGAAAGAAGGATGAAGAATGACCAAGAAGGGACAACAATGGAGTTTAATCTTCTATTTGCATGAAAACTATCTTATCTCCCTTGCCAAGAAATAAATTAATACCAATACTAAAGTCCCTCCTTCTACCGAAGTCCACCACCAACCAACCCAATATTAAACTAAAGTCACCTGCCGAGAAACCAACTAAACAAAGCCAAAAATATCCCCCCACTATGCTAATCATTACGCTTAAGCCATCCAACATAGCAAAACATATAATATAATTAAGCATAAACTTATTTAATTAATATTAATAAATAAAATTGAAATAAAATGAAATAAAATAAAATAGAATAATTAAAATCCTTAATAATTTAAATAAGATAACAGATATCTTACTAATTAACTTTACTAAAACACTAACTAAACTAATTGCATCTAATTAAAATCAACTATCGTACATTCACTAAAAAAATCAAGCATATTAATTCGTCGACTTAAATAATCATGCATTTAGCAATACTAAAATAACCATCTCAATCATCAATAACTCACAGATCATAAAATGCAATTGGCGTACTAGAGGGCTTAGCATTAAGTTTTCTAGTCTCTGTTAACAAATCAATAACATATTTCATTCATGATGAGAAGATACCTTACTTGCTTCTAGTAACCTTAATACCTAAGAAATATTTCAACGTTCCTAAGTCCTTTGTCTGAAACTGAGTATGCAAAAAGGGCTTAAGAGAGAGAATCCATATAGCATCATTGCCAGTGATGACAGTATCATCAATATATACCACTAACAAGATGATCCCAGATTCAGTATGTTTATAAAAAATAGAGTGATTAGATATACTTTTCTATATTCCAAACTATTGAATAGTATCACTCAATCTACCAAACTATGCACGTGGACTCTGTTGGAGACCATACAATGACTTTTAAAGTTTATAGACCTTCCTAATCTCCCCTTGAGCAACAAACCCTGATGGTTGCTCTATGTAAACTTATTCCTGAATATCACCATGTAAGAAAGCATTCTTGATATCTAACTGATATAAAGGCCAGTTATGAATAGCTACTAAAGACAAGAAAAGGTGAATAGAAGTGAGTTTAGTAACAGGAGAGAAAGTGTCAGAATAATCAACCCCACAAGTTTGTGCATAGCCTTTTACAATAAAGCAAGCTTTCAAATAGGAAACAAAACCATGGAGATTAACTTTCACTATAAATACCTATTTTCAACCAATGGTATTTTTACCAGATAGTAAATTAACTAATGTCCATATGCCATTAGTATCCAAGGTAGTCATTTCTTCTACCATAACTATCTTCCAACCAGGATGGGATAAAGCTGCATGAACTATCTTAGGACTAGAGATAGAATCCAAAGAAGTAACAAATGAACAAGTAAGAGGAGACAAATGAGTATAAGCTAGACAAGAGGAAAGAGGATAAGCATACTTGCATTTACCTTTCTAAAGAGCAATAGGAAGATCAAGACTAGTAGGAGTAGGATCTAGAGACAGAGAGATTATAATAGAGCATGGATCATTGGGTTTAAGATGATGAGCATAAACCTGTACAAATTGAGTCTTTGAAGGAAGAGGAGGTGGAGGAGGAGGTATGGATGTACGTGGTTAGACCAACAACAGTATAAATTAGAAAAGTGTTTATCTCCTTTTATTGATCATGAGGAGATGATGATAGAAAGAAAGGAGCATTTTCCTAAAAAATAACATCAATAGAAATTAAATACCATTGTAACTTAGACGAATAATAACAATATCCTTTTTACAGCCTAGAATACCCTAGAAATATACATTTAAGAGATTTAGGTTCTAATTTGGTAAGTTATGGATGAACATCTTAAAAAAACACATACAACCAAAAATATGAGGAGGAATAGGAAACAAAGACATAGTAGGAAATAAAACTTGGAAAGGAACAGTACTTGACAAGATAAAAGATAGCATACAATTTATAAGAAAACAAGCAATAGATACAGTATCAACCTAAAATTGTGATTGAACTTGTTGTTGAAAAAGGAGGGCATGTTGAGAGGGTGTGTCAACATAAGAGGTCTAATGAAGAATACCATTTTGTAGTATAAATGGTTAAAAAGATTAGGATAAGTATTCTTTAGCATTGTCACTACATAAACATTGCATAGATATATTGAATAATGTGCGAATTTCATCATAAAAGGCAGAAAATAATTTAAAATGACTTTTCATTAAATAGAGCCATGTTATACAAGAATAATCATCCACAAACATAACAAAGTACTTAAAACCACTCTTAAAAGGAATAGAATAAGGACCCCAAACATCTATATGTACTAAAGTGAAAAGAGAACTAGCACATTTATTAATTCTTAGACTAAGCAAACTACGATGATGCTTGGCATACTAATAAGACTCATAATTAAATGAAGACATGGAATAAATTATGGATACAACAATTTTAATAAAGATAAAGACGGATGACCAAACCAATAATGTGTCATAAATAATTTGAAAGTAGTTGAACATGTGAGTGAATGATGAACAAGCATATCAAGAACATATAAACCAGCTGATACATGTCATAAGATTTTGAAAAATACAATGGTCAAGATAGAAAGAAACATAATATTTTAAGGAACATGTGAGTTTGCTAATAGAAATCAGATTGAAAAAAAAGCTTGGTAAATGAAGGGCAAATGATAATGAAATGGAAGACATTGGATTAACATAACCAAAACCTAAAGCAAGAGATGTTATACTATTGGCCAATGTAATAAAGGAAGAAGGGGTTGAGGATTGGAAAGATGAGAACAGAGTAAAATTACCTGTCATATGATTTAGGACACTAGAATTAATAACCCATTTGGATGAGGTGGATAATAAGCAAGAGTTTGAATTACCTAACTTAACTTCACTAGTAGTGGGATGTTTCAAAGCTTCTTAATATAATGAAAATTTAGCAAATTCCTCAGTACACACTAAGACATAATTTATGGAAGCTGGAGCCATGGTAATAAATGCTCATTGGGGATTAGGAAGTTAAGAAAAATCATTTAATAGCTTTTAACAATTACACTAGATATGACCTGGTTCATGATAAAAATGACAAATGATATTGCCTTAATCTCTAGTAATAGTCCCAACTAGTTGAAATGGTCAACAAGCCTAACTGCATCAAGAAAGTAAAATTATACTAGAGGTTGATTGATTTATTAGGGTGATACTACTCTTAATATAAAGAACCTGAGCAAAGGTCTCATGTAGAGAAGGAAGTTTAGATCCTGAAAGAATTTGAGTCTAAGCCGTATCAAATTCTAAAGGAAGACTAGTAAGAAAACTCATAATTTCCATTTTCTCAAGACTAGCATGCTGAATTTTAACATCAGGATTGAATGGCATTAGAGTTTTAAGCTCCTTTCATTAACTCATTAATGAGAGATGCTACATTTTAACTCATTAATTTTGAGATGCTGTTACGAATCTATAAAAATAACTTAGCATCTTCTTTTTTCTATATTAGGTATTCTTGATTCAAACTAAACTCGTCAAATGGAGGATCATCAGTCGTGTATGTATCTTTTTCAATACTTAACAAATACATATCGACTGCTTTTTGCTAATCATAATAATTAATACCAACAAGTTTATCATCATTGATTTTAATTATCATAGGAATAACATTTGTAACAATAACCTTGTTTATTGCCATTTAGGATAAAAATATATATCAAAAGACTCTCGATGATAGTAAGGAAGCTATGACAATAACTTTGATGAACCATAAAACACCAGCTAATATAAATGCTTCCAAAATAGTTTGAAAAATTGAAGAAACAACGGTTTCTATTTGTTGTTGATGAAAATGATCCTAACTTGCTGGAAGATAAAAGTTTGTAGAAGATTTCTATAAACAACAACACATCAACTAAAACTTATAGTTTTATAAAGAAGATGAGGAATAAACAGCATAGGAGATTATGGTCCCTCAATGAAATGAAAAGTAAAACCACCAGATAAGAGAGAAACAATGTCAGAGGTGAAATCAAAAGAGAGAAACAACGTCAAAGATAAAATCAAAGCTTCATTGGACTTCCTACGTGCCTCCATGCACCCGCACATGAAAATGAAGTAAAAACTTCAAATGGTATGTGAACCACACATGCAACTCTATTGGTCATCAAACTTTGAGAAAATATTGGTTGATAGCCACCAGACCTTCAATATCGGGTGATGATAATAGGAGACACACACTCACATGTACCTTTAAAGGACTGAATGATAGATGCTCATAAGGCAGCAAATGGAAAGGGAAACTAAAAGGAAAAGAACCCTAGCAATCTAAATAGCTAGGCTTTGATACCATGTTATGGAATAGTATTATGGAAAATGTAAGTATCTATTGTATTCAATAAGTATTAGGTATCTCTATTTATATACATGTAGAAAAAGAGTTAAGAAACTAATCATATCTTATCTATGAAATCATATCTTATTTAGGAATTAAAACTCAAAAATAATATTTAATCTACAATAGTTTTTTATCATTTTATCAACCTTCAAATCCTTTTCAATGTTAAATTTTTCAAAAACTGATGGTTTGGTCAAACTAAGAGTAATAATGAGATAATTTGTTCCCATTTATTTTTTTTACATTATATGGTCATTGGTTCTCATATTTAAACCCATCATTAGTTGTAAGACTAATTGGTGGAGATTAGGAATGTAACTTCTTTAGGGTGATGTCTTCTTTATAGTCCTCATGTTTGATACATCATGTCACACTTGAACGATGAAGGCATACTCCCATAAAATGATTAATAAAATTCATGTAATCAGGAATTCATCAATCTCTTATAAGGGATCTATAAAAGAAATTTAAATTTTATCAATAGAATATATCTAGCTTGTAACTGTAGCTATTTATTTTATAACCTATGGCTTATCATCACCTATTCAAATAAAATACCCTTATATAAAATATAGTAGCATGCCATCTAGTATTTGTTGAATACACATATAATATTCTTTAACTTAACCAAGCTATACATTGGGTAATTTTAGCATCTTTCCTATTGCGTAAACATAATATTTTACTTCCCATAATTATATAATGATAGCTAAAAAATGAGAACAATTGTGAAGAATATGTTATATTGGAAAAAGTGTATTCTGAGGATCATACAAGGCTTGGAGTACCCCAATTGCGTTGGTGTCTCACTGATCCGGATGCCCTTCTGTACTACTTTAACCTACATTCATCAAATAATGAATGATGAGTATAAAACTCAATGATGTCCAATAATAATTGAACTATGAACAAAATTCAATTATCTTCCTACATTAACATAAATAAAGAAGAAAATAATTAAATAAGTCACTTAATGATTTATCATAATAAACATGGTGATAAAAATTACATAAATAATAATAAATTATTATTATTATGATAACTTTATCCATGAACTCTGTACGCCATTTATCAATCTCATTTATCATTCATTTTATTACTTTGTATGCCAGTAATGTAGGAATGTTATATATATTTGCGTTAAAGGAATACAATTGTATTGCATTCCACCTTCTTATCATTCATCTCGATAGTATAATAATATTGTGTTATATATTTATATTGTTGTGAGTGTCGATTTCTGCCGACCGCCTAGAGCGAGGCTTGCGAAGCTCACGGACCAAGGACCGTACTTGGAGTGAAAGCACAGTCTTCCTGAGGGGCTACCTTGAGGAATGATATGGACTCGAAAGAGTTGCAAGGGAGTCGCTATCAAATGGTTCTGGATTGGTCCAACTGACCCATAGCATGAGTGCTAGTTAAACCCTTCAGAGATCGGGTTCGGGTGGTGGAGATCTATTTCTATGAGTTTCTAAAATCGATTTTACCATTATAGTTGGAGTTAATTGTCCTAAGCAGGCAAGCATACGAGCGTATATGTAAGCACACAGCATGACATGTGATTTAATGCTGCACAGTTGCACGTAGAATGGCATATAATGCTATATGACATTTGGATGACATAACATATGCATGACATGTGACTTGATGACATATTAAAATGACATGGCATATGCATGGCATGACATAATAATTCATAGCATAGTAAAATGACATGGCATATTCATGACATGGCATGGTAATGCGTGGGTGAATTGGCATTTGACATGGCATGTGACATCACATATGATATGGCATGTGACATGACGTATGACATGGCATGGTATTTATGGCATGACATAATGGCATATGACATGATAAATTAGCATGGTAGCATGTGGTATGGTATGGCATAATGGCATGGCATGGCGTGGCATATTGGCAGATAGCATAGCAAGTTGCATGTATTGCGTTGCATTTTGGCATATTTGGATTGCATTAGCATACAAGATAATGTATGTTATATCATGGCATAGGAGTGTGTGTTGTGGCATGTGACATGATATGGCATATTTATTATAGTAAATATAATAAACCATCCACAAATGAAAAATAATAAAGGCTGGTGAAAGGGAGTCGAGGAAATAGGGGTACACACAGGATTTTAAGGGAATTATTACAAAACAATGAATAATTCTATCCTATTACACAAATATCCATGCATACAACATTTTTGGGGTGTTAAGTAACACCCCCTCCTCCTCGGGTAGCACAAGCCAAAAATGCACGAGTGATAAATGCAAAATAAACACAATAAATTCATTAGTAACAAATGAATTTATGATTATTTGACTAGTTCAATGCCATGTGCAAGCATGAACTAAGAGTCAAAATCCCACTAATTGTGTGGCAATAATCATGTGAATTAACACGAGCCAGACCGTGAAAATTAATTAAATAAAAATAATTTTAAGCAAAATTATTTTTGGTTGATCATGGAAAATCAAATGGGAATTGCTAACGTCACATGAAATAATTGGAGAGAGCAACTCAACCAATTTGAATCCAATCCTATCATAAATCACATTTATACGAGTTAAATAAGCATTTAATCATGAAAAATTAATTTTAAGGCCAAAATTAATTAACTGTAATTAATTTTTGATGGATCCAATACACTTGAGTCACCGCCAAACATCAAATGTTACTGGAATTATCAAAACGGGTTTGAAAATGAGTGAAAAATGTGATTTTTCAAAAACTTTTCAGGAAATATGCACGCGCATATAGTGCTATGTGCACAGAACAAACCATGATGTGTAGCACACATAGTATTTCAATCTACAAGAAAATCAAATTTATTAGCATAAACATGATCTACAGACCAAATACAACAAGTTTAATGAAGATAGTACCTCATTTTGAGCACGAATCGGCCTTTGAATGAGGTATTTCAGTAAAAATCTAAGATCCGGGTCAGATCTGAGCATATCTAAAGTGGAAAATGTATTTTTAACATGTAGATGAGCATCTAACTTGAAAATTAATTTTTAAGGCTAAAAATTAATTGGATGTGAAGAATATATGATAGATCTAGAACACCCGAGGCATGGAAAAGCCACTAATGAAGCTAGATTCATCAGATCGAGGAAGAGATCAAGTGAAAACTAAAGAAAGTATTCATTTTCTGGGAATTTTTTAGGCTATATATGCCACATATAGCCTTATATGTGCCACACACAGGCTGTGTGTAGCACACATAGGTGTATATGCACAGCATATACCCCAAAAAATAGTGGTAGAATGAAGGATTTTTGCAAAAATGCAAGATCTAGCTCAGATCTAAGCAGATCAAAGCTAGATTTGTGTAATTTTGATTATAAAACAGCATTGATAATCAAAAACAAGCATGATTGAAGCCAATCAACACAAAATTAAGTCAAAAATTGAAGGATTTAGGTAAAAAGAGAGTGAAATGGAAGAAAAGTGAAGATTTAGCTTATGATAGTAGGTTTTTCTTCAAGGTCTTGCCTCCAAACGTGATTGGGGACCTAACTAGTGCTTGTTGGTCTCTAAAATCCTAACAATTTAATTAATTAAGTGCTTAATTAATTTGAGAGTGAATTTTTATAGAGTTTGGGCATTTTTAGCCAATTTCCAGACTAATTTTCACGAACCCTAGCTCTATATTTATAGAGGGAGGTGTGGAGGTTCGAAAAATGTAATTTTTCATATGGGAATTGGAAAATTTTAGGCTATGTGTGCCACACATAGCCTATGTGCGTAGCATGCAGTGCTACACGTGTAGCACATAGCCTTTTGACCCATCATATAGGGCCTACTGGGGCCACATTGGGATGTACGCCCCATGCCCAAGGAGCATCATTTTATGTTCTAAGACATTGTGTAATATGGCTCACATTAGATTTTGTTCTGAGAAGGCTCCTGGCCAAACATCTTTTTTGGCTATATGCATAGCATATAGTGCTATATAAGCACGAGTGAAACGGGATGCGCATCGTATGTCAAACAAGCATCATTCGATATATGAAGATGTTGTGCTATGAAAAGTACCCTAGATTTGATCCAAAAAGTAGGCCCTACCAAACGTCTTTTTTACCAAATAGTGTACACATAGTGTTATGCACCCCATGTGTTCTATTCATGTATTTCACCTCGTATGGATGAAGTGTAGCACACTCCATATGTCAAATAAGTGTTATTTGACATTCTAAGATGTTATGCTATGCGGAGCACGTTAGATTGGCCCCACCAAACATCTTTTTCCTACTACATGCTATATGCATAGTGCTACACGCTACACATATAGCAATTTGACATTATGCGCTCCGCCTTGCACGGGTGAAACGGGATGTGCTCCGTATGTCAAACAAGCATCATTTGACATATTAAGACATTATGCTATGAAAAGCACCCTGGATTTGGCCCGAAAAGTGAGCCCCACCAAACTCTTATTTTGCCAAATAATGTCATGTGCTAAGTGCATTCTATTTATGCATTCTGCCTTATATGGGTAAAATGCAACATATTCTATATGTCCAGAACACTCAGAAGAAGTTACAGTACATATACGTAAATTGAGGTTGACTTCGGGGAATGATTTCGAGCTGAATTCAATGAAAACTCGAGATTACGTTTATAGGTGAAAAGTTAGGGTCAACAATTATCAAATGTTTGATGCATTGCATTTTCCCTCTCTGTTTCATTCCATTGTATTTATGTGCTTACATATATCCATGTGCTTTTTTGAGGAGGGATCCAACCTCAACCTATCTCATTACAAGTAATTTTCCACATGACTCTTTAAGGAGGGAACCAAACTCAACCTACCTTAGGAACGATTATATCAATATATTATGCATAATTGGTAAGGAATCAGACTCAATCTACCCTCAAGGAGGGAACCAAACTCAACTTGACTTGTAAATTTTATCACATAATAATTTATATAAATGTACTAGTACCTCCCTTATATCACCTTCAAAACATGCAATAAATGTAATGCATAACTTATGTTGTAATACTTTTGTGCATATATCAATAAAACACTATGTAACTATTTTGTATATCTCTCCATCATCAATAGTGTATTCAGAACATTATTAAACCTTCAAATAAATAATTACCATAAAATAATCCATTACTACTTAATTAATACTAATTGGTCTAGTTAGTGGATCAAATAATTTATTAAACACAAACATATAGTTAACTTGTCTCTGTCTAATTGACGAGGTAGTACTTTAGCTATCCTCTCTGTAGTACCTATAACATTTGGATTGTGTTATTCTTTAGTTACCAACATGAAAAAATTTCTTTGACCATGACATTGAATGTCACTATCAATTCTAAAAATTAACATAAGCTTCTATATAAAAATACAATCCATTCTACACCTTTTTCACTTCCATGCTAGTTGGAATAGAAAATATCATGTATATGCCTTAATTGAAATGAATATTAAGCGATGTATATATGTATAGCTTAGTATTCGCATGATAATTCATATCCTTAAAGCAGCACTTCTATGCATATAATTGTATTTAAATCCCTAATTGGAAATAAATATATAAATTATTATAACATGCTAAGTGAAGGTAACACAAGTAAATATGTTTATAAAGTTTATAACCACACTTTGCTTCTTTTTCCAACTTAAAATCATATATGCACAAACATCTTCATTTAAGTACTCAATATTCATTTTGCATATCATACCATTTTTAAATTATTAATGCTATCCATGTACATATGTAAAATGCAGTATTTCAATGGTTCACATTACCAACATAATATTTATCGTTAATTTGAAATATTACTCTTTATGTATTCTTAATTTCCCTCCTATTGAGGCACTTAAGAAAAAAGTTTTGCATGGTCTTGATAGTGGATGAATGTATATGCATGTAAAACTTGTCATATATTAGAATTCTAAAATGTACTAAATTACAATACCAACTTATACATAAGAACTATGGCTTCTAGCACATGCCCTAAAGAACTATACATATTAATTAAACAAATCCTTCAATTTAGCTCCTTTTAATATATATATATATACTTAATGGTCTATTGAGTAGTGAATTTAAGATTAAGTGTAGAACCATTTAGAATTAATCATTCCTAAATGAAATTTCTAGCTTTTAGATTTAATGCACACAGGAGGACTTAGACATGCCTAACATGTGGGAATGTTCTCCATTAATAGTCCTAATATTTAGTTCTCATTAAGTAACATTCCAACAGTTATGGTCATGTACTTTAAGCCATACAATTCAAGGGAGAAGTATGTGCATATAACTGTTTAATTAGGTTCTTCTTAAGAGATGATTATGATTATATAATCCCTAATCATATGCATAGAAAACATGTGCAATCAATTCCATATTTATGATATTTACATAATGATTAGTCATCCATCTTCATGAAAGTAAAGTGTCATAATCTATATTATTTATATCAATAATAAATTATGGTAAGTAGCTTATTCATCAAGCACTTTGGAATATGTTAATCACCAACTCCAAAAGTCCAAGTATAATAGTTAAATAAAATGTATTATAAGCATAGCTTTCAAACAAATACAACCAGGATCCAAAAGCCGCTAATCCCACTTACTTTAATTAAATTCCAGCTCTCATTCTTTCATATGCAGGTGTATGGAGTACTTCTCAGGCAGGTAACTCCCTAACATGCAAGATTAAAGTAATATATCTTATGTCATCATCCATGGAAGGGTTGGAAAGTCAAGCATTCCTAAACCACTTCCAGTAAACATGCTATAGGGATATTTTCACGGTCCAATAGGGAATTGGTAGATAATTAAGGCTCCTTTGGAGTAAGGGGAGGAGTTAGTTCACCTTCCTACCCTTCCTCTATGGCTCATCAAAAAATAGTTTGGTTGGCATACATGCATGCATACAAAGTATTTAAATGGTAATTTCCCTACTTTAGACAACCTAAGTTATTAGCGCAAATAAGAGAACATATCAATAATAAGACCAAGTAAGCACCTAAAGTTGTATAATTTGGTTCTTAAGTTCTATCAACAGTAATGTGCAACAATGGAGAGGGTTCATCATAACACAATGCAAGTCATGCGTTAAATTACATCTCACATCGATTAACCTCTTACCTTGCTCAGATTTTTCTTGTTGCACCCTCCAGCTAAAGATCATAGCCAATTTAAGATTGAATATGTCTATGTTTCATGCCAAGAAGGGAATAGACCATAACACAAAGAAAAATTCATCCCCCAATTCAATCCACCACCTAAATAATAGCTTTCTTCAAAATGAAGAAAGCTCCCTTCCAAACACTTACTTGTATAATATTAGCTTATTTTGTGACTTTTGAAAAATATGGTTATTAAGTGAATTTGATGTATATTTTTTTTCAAAGAAAATATTAACTTCCATCATCCACTTACCAACAATCCCAATCGAGTTAATTTATTACTTTCGATAACCTTAAAAGAAAATTCTCAATAAACTAAATTTTCTAAGCATTTAGCATTTATCATTAATTGATATTAAATTTTAGAAATTACATCACTTAATAATGATACAAACCAATATAAATCATTTAATACTTACCATGATTCGTTTAATTAGTATAAATAGAATGCAGATATTGTATATCAATGTAAATTTATCTATTTTACTATTTAAATAACGTGGTAAGTCACATATTTTTACTTAGTTTATAATATATAACATTGATTAAATAAAATTACAACTTGTCCTAGTAACATTTCTACTTTTAATTTATTAATTAATTAAACTCAAGTTCTTATTATCATCAATTATTATACCCCTCTGTTTGGTATAATATCATATATACATACATATATAAATATATCAAAAAATATATATGACATAAGATAATTATGTAATTAAGGTTTAAACATTACTTAGATATTTCTAATCTCTTATAAAGGTATATTTTTATATAAAGCTGTACTATTGTCATATCCATACACACAGCATCCTTGTGTGTATGCATTTTATGCATACATTACAGTGAATGATTGATTAGTGCATGAAATACATGAATGAGATATGATGCATAAATGCTTTGATATGATGAATATGAAATGAAATGTCTTATAGATCAAGGAGATTCCATATGATATGGAATTTATAGAGAAAGAAATGAAAAGAAAGTGAAAAGATGAGTATAGAAGTGAATATGCATTAAAGATGCAAATCAGGTATGCTTTTGTTGAATGCTTTGGATGAAGCTTTATGATAGAATTTATATGTGAACATGATGCCTTGGCATGTTTAACATGTTCTTATATGATAAAGTATAGTTTAAGATGGGTAGGTACAAGTTAAAGTAAAGTTAGAAACAAAAGTATGTAAAATTGTAAGCTAGGACACAAATGGCATTTTATGAAACGTTAAGGTTAATATTAGAAACTAATTTTATTTATGGATTATGTACATGTTATATTGATGAGTGATAAATACATTCCTTATGTAAACATGATATAAAATAATGATACAAAAATAAATATATAAGAAGAAGGAAGCAAGTTGGGTAAGGAAGTGTTATTAGCTTGATAAATGACACCTTATGAGTGGTTCTTCTTATATTTAAGTCAATATTGTCTTAAGGATATGTATAAAAAAATTTCCTCATCCTTTTACTTCCAACATAATACTTCTTCCTCTTCTCCTTCTTCTTTTCATCTTCACTTAAAGAAAAAAAAACTCTTAAGGTAAAATCACGCATAGGTTTCAGTTTTCATGCTCTTTTAGTGTTCTATGTGCTCTACTCATGTTTTCTTCTTCTTTATATTTTCTTATATCTTAAATAAAGAAGTAAGTTATTGTAGGGTTATTTTGATTGTGTGTAAATGGAAGAATTTGATTGAATGATGAAAGAAGAAAGAAGTTAAGTTACTGAATTTGGTGTTATGCATAACCAAATGAATTTCTATTTTGATGTGTAAAACTTATGTTGAATTGTATTTGATGCATGGTTGGATTTTAAATGATGTTGAATTGATGTTTTTGGCAAGTTTTGGAAGTGATCTTATGGTGTTTTGGTCATGGTATTGGGTTAGGAAGCTTGGGGAACCATTTAGAGGTGTTTCAGGTGCTGAAAAATGGGAGTTTTTGAAGGAGGATGAGTTCTACACAACTTATGTAAGCTCTACATGACTCATGTAGCTTTTGGACATCCTAAAACATGTTTATTTAATGAGGGCCAAGCTCTACATGGCTCGTGTAAGCTTCTACATGACTCATGTGGACTTTTAAGGCTTGTTTTGAGTGGCTTTTGATGGGGAAACTTGATGTATGATCCATGAAACTTATACATGACTTTGGGAAGCTTAAAATGAATGGAACATGTTATTAATTATGGTTTTACATGTTAAACACTTGAATAAGTATGTATATGAGTTATAATGATGAGTTGTGAGGTAAAATAGTTAAGATAAGTTGTGTAAATGCTTGAATAATATACTTTGTTAAATGAATGCTAACTTGACTTGTATATTACAACACCTTAATGAATAGAAATTCTAGGCTCCTAAAACCATATATGAAAATAGAATTCAATAATGTACAAATACACTTAATGCATTGTATTATAATGCAAAGACTTAAGTTGGCCGAAGGCATGTATGATGCTTAATTGCAAAGTGTGAAATGTTGTAAATGGAATTATACTTATATGCTCATTATTATTCAAAGTTTATTGATGGTTACTTATCATGATTGAATATGGATTCTTAAAGATGATAAGTCAAGTGCAATACATGAATGACTTTACTAAAAGAATGTAAAATAGAAATGTGATAGGTTTAAATGACGAAGTTCATACTTCTCCTTCAGGTATCGATAAGGGCAAAGCGATAGCAGGTTTATGCTATTCATCTTATGACCCCACATAGGGTCTTAAAATGATGATTTCTCACTTAATTACTTATGACAACAATGTAGTGAGATTATATTGTGAATAGTATCATATGATCATCATTGCTTACGATCATTTAAGCATGAGTTATGCATCATGTCATGAATCATCCATACATAAAGACATATTCATGACATATCATACAGAGGATATAAGGGGAAAAGAAAGTGATATATAGAGCAATGTTCATTGATAACGTACTGGGTCATACAATTATTATTGATTCCCTTGATGGAATTATACAGTTATAATGCCCTCCTACGGGAGATGAGTATCGATACATACAGAAAAGAAAAATGGGTTCACTGAACCAAATAGTTATAATGCCATCCTTCGGGAGATGAGTACTGGTACATAGAGGGACCTAATACAAATTGAGATTATACATAATCATACAAAAAATAAATGAAATGTTACAGGAAAATCATAGGGAGAATGCAAAGCATGAATGCATTCTTACAAACATACATTATCATTCATATATCATGAAAGTGTAGTGGATGAAATGATAAATGCAATATAATCATGCTTATATAGAGAAGTACATAGAGTAATGATGTATAGTATAGTATTTAATACAGATAAAGTTATAATGGAATCTTTTATGGTATTTATTCCTATCTTTGCATAATATGTTATATGCGTTGATTATAACAGCTAATGAGTGATGCAAAATGGCATGATATATTATAGTTATACTGGTTAATGATGGTTTGTCATGATTTAACTTTAATGTAATATTTATAATATACTCATGTTATTTACTCATTTTATAGCACCACTAAGTTTTATACTCAACTTTTATCATTTGATGAACGCAAGCTGACCGATCTACAATCAGGAAAGGATGCAATTTTAAGGAATCTCAATCTTGAAGCAATTTGGACCAATATAACATACTTCATGGTGTCTTGTATATGCAGCTTATTATATTAACTTTAGTGGTAGTAATACTTCTTTTATGAATGTTTGTTATGTGTAATATCAATAACACTTTATCGTGTAAAAGTAAATAAACATATCAAACAGAATGGATGATGATATGAGTATGCATGACAAATATATGACATATGTAAAAGATAAAAAGGTTGCATACTATTATGTATTGATATTACTCATATCTACATGTGCCATTGGATTACAAGTACAAACATTATCTAATACGATTAAATGCATCAACATATGATCAAATAAAAAAAATTGTATAGATCCCTTATGGAATAATTAATGATTTCTTTTCTCAGGGGATTATTAACTATTCTACAGGAGCATGTTACGTCAAGTTTGGGTGTGATAACTATCTTTATGGTTGGAGCTTTCACTATGATCCAGAGTGAGGCTTATGATAAATAGCACTAGGGGCCCGCTTAAAGTGAAAGTGCAGTCTTCTCAAGGGATTATCTTAAGGAATGAAATGGACTCAAAAGAATCATAAGATAAAGTCACCATCAGATGGATCTAGATTTAATTCAACCAACCCATAGCATAAGTGCTAAGTCAAACCCTTCAGAGATGGTTTCGTGTGGTAAAGATCTATTCTCTCAGAGTTTACAAATTTGATTTTACCATTTTAGTTGAGTTAATTATCCTAAGCATGTGAACATACATAATAAAGCATACACGCAATGTAACATAACAACAATCATAGTAAATAATAACATAGAAAATATGATATGACAATCATGGCAAATTGCATGACATCATGATATGATAATCATGATGAATGAAACATGGCATATGCATGACTTATGAGATGATAACATGACATAAGCATGACATGAAAAATGATATGGCATAGGCATGACATGTGAAGGATAACATAGCATAAACATGATATGTAAAATGGCATGGCATATGCATGACTTGTGAGATGACATAGCATAAGCATGATATGTGAAATGATGTTGTGACACCCAAATGGATCACATGCTCCTATAGAAAGGTTAATGCATCCTACTCTCACATCGAAACACATTAAACAACCTACAAGGGATCTAGAAATTCTCTTTATTTTCATACAATACATCCCATTATACGTTAAGCCTTTACAACAAGGCGATCTACCATTCAAATCATATGAATGATTTAAACATTCTAATAACCATTCATGTCAATCATCTGTTAAAACATGCACATACATAATAAACTTTGATTAAGTAAGTGCTGATAAAAATATACATCACTGAACATTCAATATTTACAATCATAATCAAGTTTGAACATATACTGCTTATAAATGTTGCTTAAAAGTTGATAGTTGCATAAACAGATAACAAGCTAGGAGTTTGTTACATAGCCTAAAAGATGATCAACCTCAGTCATACAAAATCAATAAGACCTTGCCCAAACTAGTGTTCTTCAATCCTACCCTCAACTAAATACTCGAGCCTGCATTCATCAATAAACAATCGCTAAGTATAAAACTCAGTGGTGCCTAAATAAAAGTAAACATGATTATAAGTTACGCAATGGTATTAGCTACATTATAGAAAAGGTTAGCAATAATAATCTATAAAGCATATAGTTACTATATATTAAGATAAGCATGATTAATTGTATGTAATATATATTTTTATAACTCATCAATAACTTCAATCATCACCATGAACTAAATCATTACTCATTCACTTCATTCGAATCAATAACTAAAAATACAATCCCATTCTATAGTTCCCTTGCAACAAACATAGAGTTATAGAACAACATTGTTTCATTTCTTGTTTATAGGCTTAATGAGTTAAATGATCATTATGCATGATGCCAATGCATGTGTTATATGCACATATCTCCCCTCTTAGTCCATCATCATTTGCAATCCCAGATTGCTCATTTCATTCACTTTAATTGTACATAATATGTACTCGCTTCCATTTTATATTTATTTTATTTCCAGTACATATTCGTCTCGCTTATTCCTCCACCAATTATGTAACATTCATGCCTCCCTTATTCCTCCACCCGTTATTAATTATAATACCTCCCTTATTCCTCCACCATATATCATGCTTATAAGATAAAATGCATGACTCATCATAATACATCATTCAACACATGCTTAATAGTTAAGTTATGGTTAACAACTAACCCATAACTCAAAGTCATCAAATGCCTCATTACATTAACAAGCATTCTCTAACACCATTTCAATAGCGTTTCACTTCCATTTCTATACAAAAATATCATTCTAATAATGGAAGATAACCAAAATATACAATAATAACTATCCAAGTCCATTTATATTCAACCAGGCTTTTCTATTAACTATCAATCTCATTTCACTATTCAATTATTTTTAAGCATAACCTATATTAAGCACAAACCTGGTATGTCTCGTGTCTAGATCCTCTATAGGTGTGGAGGTTCTAGCTTTTCCTTTATCAACACCTAAATGCAACATCCATACATTTTTAGTTCACCAACATTATTCAAGCATTTACACAACTCATATTAACCATTTTACAACATAATTTCATCATTATACTTCATATACACACTTATTCAAGTGTTTAACATGCAAAGCCATACTTAATAATATGTTTCATTCACTTATAGGCTTCCTAAAGTCATGTATAAGTTTCATGAGTTATGCACCAAGTTTCCCCATCAAAATCCACTCAAAATAAGCCTTAAGAGTCCACGCGAGTCGTGTAGAACTCAGCCCTCACTAAATAAACTTGTCTAAGTCATCTTAAAGCTACACGAGTCATGTAAGAGCTTACATGACTTATGTAAGACTTGTCCTCCCTCAAAAAAACACCTATATTTCACCATTTTTTAACACCCAAAACACCTCCAAATGGTTCCCTAAGCTTCCTAACCCAATACTATGACCAAAACACCATAAAAACACTTTCAAAACTTGTCAAAAACATCAATTCAACATAAGTTAAAGTTCAATCATGCATCAAATACAATTCAACATAGTTTTTACTTCATTCAATTCCACCCAAGCATGAATAAAGTTAAAAGTGATTCTCATATTCATGGATATGCATGATCCCATTCTTCTTAAACTTCATACACTTACAAGTATCATCATAAGGTGATCAAACATACATACATATCATTTAAATCAAGTATACATTTGCCACTTTAATCTCTAGCAAGAGTTCTACTAGCTCTTTTTTAATCACCTTCTTCTAAGCTTATATGAAGTTAGTTAACCTTAATCACTCTAGTCTTTGAGTTCTATCACTATCTTCTTATATCTTCCCTTCTTCCTTCCTATGTGATCTTCTTCTTTCCTTTCTTCTAATTTTTCTCTTAACATACATAAATATCCTTTGCCTCATATATCCCCCTTAGTCAAAGTTAGGGTCAAATGTTTGACGCATAATGTTTATCTATTCCCTACTTCTTTCTTTTATTTTATTTTATAATTACTTATTTATATATATATATATATATATATATATATATATATATTCCTTTATTTCACTTAACCCTCTTTTGAATCATATGCATAACTTATACACATATAATATGTATATACATAACAATATGATAAGATCATATAGTACTGAATTGATCAACCACACCCAACATTACAAAGGATGTTTGATGATATAAAAAAAATCTAAGACATATAGCAACATCTCCTCCACTCGAGAAAACAACCTCGGGTAGTACAAGCTAAAATGCATGAATAAAAAATGCAAATAAATGATCTTAAGCAATAAAAGGAATGTTGGGTGTGGTTGATCAATTCAATACTATATGAAAGCATGAATCAAGGATCAAATCCTGAGGAATGTGTAGACAACATTCATAAAACAAAGAATAAACATGAGTTGAATCATGAAAATAAAATCTATTTTAGGTAAAATCATGCATAGACATAATTGGAAGATTTTAAGATCACATGTGGCATCACTTAGAAATAAGTCAACATCCAATTAAGGCTAATCATGTCATTAAACTCTAAATTGTAATTAAAATAGCATTTAATTGAAATATAAAGCTAAATTAGATTGATTTAATAGAAAAACCAATCAAATTGATCATGAAAATCAAAATTGAAAGACTCTAACATTATCAAACATCAATTAGAGCATAAATCAACATCCAGTTTGACTTCAATCATATCAATTACAACTAAATTAAGTTAAAAATAGCATTTAACTTGATTAATTAATTTTAAGACCAAAATCAATGAAATTGGAATGATCTATGATGAATCTAAATCATTAGGATCACTGTAAGATCATGAATGCTATTGAAAACTTCAAAGCAATTGAAAATCAAAGAAAAAACGATTGAAAATTTGGAATTTTGTCAACCCAGAATATTATATGCGACACATATAGATATTCATGCACTGCATATAATGAAAATGGAAGTATATGCATCATATAAAGTGAAATGTATGTCATATAAAGTGAAAAATAGACTACATATGTTACATGTAATAGTATATGCATTGTATAAAGTTATTTACTAGAAGAGGAAATCACATTTTTTGGCCAAAATCATGAATGTAATCTAATTATTCAACTATCACAAATCATTTAGACTATTAATAAGCCTTAAATACTACTATGCCATTCAGGAACAAGCAAAACCACAAATAAAACCCACTAAATCAATGAAAATCAAGAGAAAAATGAGAAAATAAAAGGAAAAATCAACTCACCAATGCTTAATGAAGCTTAATCCTTGATTTTCAAATGTGATTAGGTTTAAGTATGGTTAATTAGTCTCTAATTATCTAATTAAGAGCTTAATTAAGTGATATTACTTCTGATTCAATTTTGGTGGAGTTTTATCTTAGAATTTATCATTCGGTTCTCTAAATGCTAATACTCGAAGGGTATTTATAAGACCCATTGAGTAATGAGTAAAAATTCATTAGCAATGTGGGAAAAGTGGAATTTTAAACTTTATGCATTTCATGAAGTGTCATTACGACTCATGAAGTTGAAAAATCAACTTCATACAACGTATGCAATACTTCATGCTATGCATGAAAATGAAAAATCACTTCATGCGTCAGCTCACATGAGCTATAAATTAAATGAACTACACATCTGTATGATTCATAAGGATATGAAACATATGTGTGAAACTCGGTTTTGATAATGGGAACCTATGTCAAGCTATATCGAGAAAAGAGTGAGTTCACAGTATACATACATAAAAAGGCCAAATTCATATACCAACTTGCACGTATCAAAAACTATATGCATCATATGACTAAATAGCTTAAGGCATTGCAAATAATATGTATGTAACTTAGATTTGAAAGTAGAGAGATTGCACTAAGTTGTATCAAAAAAAATCTGAAAATGCACATACATAGTGAAAAAGTCAGGGTCAACAATCTTTTCACTAGATCATTCTTTTATCATCATATTAAATTATCTTTGTATACACTAAAATAATTCTAATGATAACTATGTTTATTAATTTATCATTTATTTTATTTAATTAGCTACTGATCCTTCTAATAATTTCATCATAGGAATCTAAAATATGGTCTAACGTAATTGACCATAAACATGATAATGCTTAAAAAAAATGGATGTGACACATCATTCAGGCTCTTAATGCTTGGTCATCTAAGTCCCATTCTATAGGTCCCTTAAGTGTTAATCTTGACCTTTCTTTTATTAATCATGCCCTCATTCTTAAGCATAATGCCATTAGAGAGTATTACCCTTATCTCGAGTTCATTAAGCATCATTTAGAGTACATTCTCATCCATGGTCTTCCAAATGACACCATTACTATTTATAGATTTTGAGAAAAGGCTATTTTTGAGTTTATGCATGTTCCTATTCCATCTGATGTGGAATATTTTAAAGATAAGATATTTATTCTCCATCCACTTGTTGATTCTTCTAGGGATACTACTCATTGCTATGTGACTATTCACTATAAGCAATACTTGGTGATGATGTTGGTGCTTCCTATCCTTCACCTCTTAAGTATACCAATACTAGAATCATGGATTTTCTTGCTTAATAATTTGCTACCTTGAACACTCTTCTCAATGGCTTTGATTAATGATTTACTATCATTGAAGCTCATTTGGATGGTTTCGATCAACAACTCCTCCAACATTTTTAGTAATCCCATGACTTTTACTCTACCTCTTCAACTTCTCTTCAATAACTTCAAGATCATTTTGATCACCACTTTCCTCCTCCATTTGATTTGTAGTTTAGCCATTATTTATGCCTAACTCATATTTTCTTTTAGATTTTAGTGTAGCATTGCTTTTGATATTGTCAAAGGGTGAGATACCATAATGATACAAATGCTTTTATGTCTTGTATGTCTTCTTTTTTATTACATTATGAGTTTATGCTTAATGGTTACAAATGTATTAATGTAAGTTATGAAATTAATGCTTATGATAGGATGATCGTAGTTTATGTACTATGATAAATGTTGAATATGATTAATGATCAGCGATGTCAAAGATGTATTTCTTGGATGAGTAATGAAATATGTTATTAGTATGCATGTGTTGAGGGGGAGATGGTTTGTCAACATCAAAATAGGAGATATTGTTATGTTACATGAATCCTAAAATGTGTCAACATCAACCAGCATACTCTATATGGTACTCCTGCACCATACATTATTGAGATGAAAGCTTGTTATAAAAGGTAATCATATTATCATACCCTATCCTCGTACAATCATACCACATTTGATTTTGGCTGCCGTTTAGACTCACATACAATCATATTGTTTGATCTAATTAATTTTTTTTACAATCACTTAAATGTATTTGTAACTACTTAAATTACAATAATTATAAGAGTAATAAATACTTAAGCCAAGTTAAGGGTATTTTTTGTTAAAGTTTGACTTTAACAAGTAACTACTCTTCTTCCTAAATTAATTTAGTCTCTCATTTTTTATAATAACTTAAGCTCTTTATTGTATTCTTGATTTGTATTTTATTAAGTATTGATGAGAGTTTGTTATTTAGGTAAGTCAATGTAGGTAAGAAAGATTATTGACCCACTATAAATCAATATTATATATTTTGATTTCAATATGTGATTATGATTTTATTTTTGTTTAACAATGCATGCTAGGTTTTCATTCATACATTTATTTATTCATTATTTTATTAAATCTCTATGTTAGATTTATTTATTTATTTATTCTATGAATTTTAGTGCTTTTTTTGTTATTATCAATATTATTATTGTATTTATTAAAGAATTTTTTGTTTCGGCCATTTGCTGTTTTTAATTTTCATTGTTTTTAACTCTTAACAGTTTGACTTTAGATAATTTCATTTCTTTTTTTTTAACTTTTATTGTATTTCGTTTTTTGGTTGATTTTCTATTATTATTTTAAAATTTTATTTTTGGCTGTATAATCATTATTTATTATTATTATTATTATTATTATTATTATTATTATTAACATTTGCTATTTAAGCAATTTTTATTTTTTAGTCTTTTTTCTATTATTTATTTCCCTTTTCATGAATCAAGTTTTTTTTTCCTGTTTTCTCTTTTTGGATTTCGGCAAGTTTGCCAACTTTCTTATTGATTTTATCTTTAAATATTTTAAAAGGTAATTTTTTTGATTTTGAGATTATTTTGAGATATTTTAAATAATAAAAGGATGACGATTTTGAATTTAGATTCTTTTAGGATATTTGTCATTTGTTTGAAATTGGAATGGATTTATTTATTTATGTTTAAATTTATTTCTTGTTAGCTTGTTTTAAATATTTGAATTTGATTTATTGGATGTTAATTATTTGTTTAGATTTTGATTTAGGTGAATTTGATTTGCTAGATTTAATTTATTTTTAAATATTTGAATTTATTTATTAAGATAATTGGATTTAGATTTTATTTAATGGATTTTTAATAATTTGAATAATTTTGTTTGATTTAAATTTGAATTTATATTTTTTGCTTATAACATTAATAATGTTTAGATAATTAGTTGTTTGTTCAAAATTCTATTTGTCTTAGATTTTTTATTAAATTAGAATTTGGTAGTGCTGTTTAAAAGATCTAACCAAATGGAAACTTGAAATTAATGGTTTAAGTTTTTAATTTTTATTTTTTTGATTTTCGGTTTGTGGTTAATTTCACTAGTTTCAATTTTTTATGTATTTATTCTCATATGTATAATCAATCATAAATTTTATTGTAGACTGTTAAGGTATTGTTGGAATAGAATGAAGCTCATTGGTTCAAATCCGATAAATTTTCTAATTTTCTTCTTTTATTTTGTTTTCTGATTTTCCACTTCATGATGATAATCCTAAATTAAAATTTCTTCAATTATATATTTTTTATTTTATTTTTAAATTAAAATTTCTTCCGATTATATGTTTTATTTTATTTATTTTGTAGTAGTTTTTATTAATTATATTTTTCTTATTTTTTATTGTTTGTGTCATTGTATTCTTTTTATTTTGAAGTATTTTGATTTTATAATATATTAAATTTTAAATATTTTAAATATTTTTTATAATAATGATTAAAATTTGAAAATTATCAACTCAATCATTTTCATGGTTGCATGATTAACCGTTAACAATAGTTTAGGTTTAAATTTGATATCTAAAACAAGAAAATAGAAATCAATGAATTGATTTTTTTAATGCTAAGAAATCAATTAATCACTCCATGAATAATCCTAAAATTTAGATAGATAATTGGTTTAAAATTTCATATGGTTTTATTTTATTTGATTTTATTTTATTATATAATTTTGTTTGAATTTTATTGTTATTTTTTTATTTGATGAGATAATTTCATTTGAATTATGAGATAAGAATTAACTTATTTGGTTTTGTTTTATTTTTATGTTTATTTATTTTTTCTAGAATATTAGATTGAAGGACATAGGCTTTCTTGATCTATTCAATTAGGCTATGATTTTATTTTATTTTATTTTATTTTATTTTCAAGGGTTTATAAGTCAAAAGTTTTCTAAGTATATTGGATTAAGCTATGATATTTTATTTTATTTTACATTATTTTTTTTAAGATGATGTAAGTTATAGATTTCCATAATCCTATAGATGATGGCTTATGATATTTTTTGTGGGTTTGTTTGTTTATTTCTTTTACTTATGTGTGTATGATGGATGTATAATGTATGTTATGTCTAAATTCTTATCAGTAAATATTATGACATACACATCTAGTTTCAAGTGCACTTAAATGTTTTAAATTAATAGTATCAATCACTAATAAATCATTCGTAAGTGTTCTAGTTACTTGGATGATGACTTTCATATTATCCAATATTACCTAAAAGTCAGTATATGTATATATATAGATCTTTATGATCAAAAATATTATTCAACTTATCATAAGTAATTTTAAAAGTAATAAGAATCAAAGTAGTAAAAGGTTTAGAACTGATAGGAGATTGAGTTTTAAAAGTACCAGCAATAACATTATTTTTAGAAATAGACTTAAGATTAATAATGGTACTAGATTTGGAGCTTACCATATTATTAGAGCATTGATATGATAAACCATCTTATAAATTGATATGGACAAGAAAAAAAGTGACTAATAAAGCAAGCAAATGAAATATGGTGGCTAATAACCATACTACATGCTTCCACATGTTAGTGCATGAATAGAGCTCTGAAGTTCATAATGGCATATGTGGATGATCATCAAATTTTAGACGAGTATTGATCAATGATGATGACAACGTTTGAGATGGATGGTGTCAAAACATAATAACTTGAAAATATAATAAGATAACCCTAGATTGAAAAATGTCTAACCAAATAAAAATTTAAATGAAGAACCTAGAAAATCCCTATATTGAAAGTATATTCAAATAGGTAGAATCAAATCCTTTGCAAACATGGAGGCAACAACTATGACAAGATTCAGTAAAAGGAATTTGATTTATAAATATAGATATAAAGTGTCACATTTTAGGTAGAATTTGATTTATAAATATAGATACCATTATTATCGATAATAGTATCCACTTTTAGGTAGAATTTTGGGCCTTATTCAATAAATATCATATTAAGCATCATAAATCTTCTCCTTATGGACTACAAGTCAATGAGACAATAGTAGTAGTTAATAAGGATATTAGGAAAATCTTGGCAAAAATTATTAGAACGTATAAGGATTAGGCCAAACAACTGCCCTTTAATGATTAGAATATAAAATTATTGCTAGGACATTAGTTAGACAAACTTTATTTTCATGAGTTTATGGGAGTGAGACTATGTTGCTTGTAGACTAGAGCTTAAATTTTCAATAATAATTTTAGAAGTAGACATTCTAGATTATCAATGGGTTAAGCAAAGATTTGATTAATTAGGCTTTCTAGAGGAAAGAAGAATGAAAATAGCGTACCATCTACAATGAGTGAAGAAGAAATGAATGAAAAAGAAAGAGTGAAGAAATGATTGAAAGAAAGAAAGTCAAGAAATGAGTGAAAATAAAGAAGAATATAACAATTTTACTAGATAATAAAGAAGTGCTAGTATCTAAAGAATTCATACAATGAAACAAAAAACTCAAAATATCCTAAAGTGATTACTTGAGCTGTGCCTAAAATGATAGAATATATTTGAAACTAAAGCAAGAACAAGGACTTAATTTATGCGTGTAGGTTAAGGGCATTCATGTCTAAATTATTTGATTTCTAAAAGTGAATTAAATTAAGTAAAATTATTGAGTTTGGTTATAAAATTTTTTGTTATTATTTTTAAATACTTTGAAAAATAATTCTTAAACTATTTGTGATACACTATTTATTTTTAAAATGAAATTAAAATACCTATATATGGTTAAAAAAATTTAAATGAACCAATAACGTTTTTCATTATTTATCTATAATCCATTTTTTATTTATCTATAATTCATTTTTCTTTATAGCTAAATTAAAAGTAATGATAAAAGTTTCAAAGATGTCAAAAAAAGGTAACATTAAAAAATTATAAGTATTGAATTATAATTTATTTGATATATTATTTCATACAAAATGGTTATATATTCAAATAAGAAATTTTACATGTATATTTGTTAAGAGTTTAGTTGAATTAGAAAAGATATGCTTCTTTCATTAAACCTTAAGGGCAAAAAATGCAACGGTTTCCCTAAAATATAAAGCAGACACCAGCACAGAGATCAATTTGATGATTCCAAAGCAGTGAAGGGGGGTTGTGAGGGGGGGTGCCAGAATTGAAGAAGAACAAAATGATAAACACGCTCAACTTTCAGCTTTCTAATTCCAAATTCTCTCCCTCCTTCTCCCTCCACTCTCCCCTCCATCGCCCTCCCTCTCATCTCCGCCTTCCAATTAACCGCCACGCTTCTTTCTCTCTTCATTCACTCTCCGACCATCTTCCTCCGCCACCAGCATCAGAATCAGAGCCCTCCATTTCATCGGAGTACGTTGCCTCTGTCGGATCCACGCCGTCTTCTTTTTCTTTGCATTGCAACTTCAGCCAACGCCACATCCTCATTCTCAACGTCATTGCTTGCGCTGTACATTTTCTTCTCCTCTCTTCCTCATAGTGATTATTATCATTATTAAATTTAATCTCTAAAATAACATTTTCTCTGTTGGCAGGCAGCAATATCTGCCACATGGCTTTTCGTCTCTGCTATTCCAACTCTTCTTGTAAGCTATCTATTCAATCGTATTACTTTCTGTTTCAAATATCTACAAAAAAGGGGGTAATGTGAATTTGGATTTTAGGTCGATATCATGTTCGGATAGTTTGCAGTTTTTAAAGTTCTTTTGTTTCTCTGAGAGAAATAAGAAGAGCAACAACAGAATATAACATTTTGAAAGAACGGAATGTGATTATGGTAGAATTGAATTGTTATCAAACAAGCCTTATGAAAGATTTTGATATGTTGAAGGCATTCAAGAGAGCTGCCAACTCACTTGAAAAGCTGATGGATGCTACTAGGGAAGAGCTTCCTGATACCATGGCTGCTATTCGGTTGTCCGGCATGGAGATTAGTGACCTTACAATGGAGCTTAGTGATCTCGGGTTTGTTTCTCATCATACTTCTACATTTCATCCGATTTCTTACTTTTTCTGTTTTTTTTTTTTATTTCTATTTTAGTCGGTTCTCATGTTTTTCTTTATCCTTGAAAGGAAGTTATCCGTTTTAATTCTTGGACGATTTGTCATTTATTTTACATGTTTTTGTACCTTTCAAAATATCTCATTTTCTAGACGGACAGGATTGAATTTTAGCAACTTTGAGTTTTTAAAATCTGCAGGAGTTATCTAAATAGAATTCCATTGAGTTTGATTCTTGCACTTATTTTATTTGTTTTTTTAATTGAATAAAACGATTTTGTCCCACAAGCAAGCCTTGACTAATTAAGAAGTTTCTCTTTGCAAGACAAGAGATCAGTCAAGGTGTTAGAAACTCCACTAGAGCTGTTCGTGTAGCTGAGGAGAGACTTCGAGACTTGACAAACACGACGCGAGCACCGCCAGGTTATCTATGTTATTAGCCTTTTCTGCTTTTATTTTTGGCCTTAAGTATTGAATTTTACATTAATTTTACTTCTTTAGCTTCTTTGCAGAGAGCATCCATATCGAAAACCGAGAGAGGAGAACCGGCAGTAGCTAGGACTGCCAGGGGAATCAAAGAAGGACTTGTAAAAGGTCGAGCAATCTTGCAAATGTTTTTCGCTCTCACCCATTTCTCCAAAATAGCCCTTAACTATTTCAAAAAGCGAGCTAGGAAGTAGAGCCTGTGGCATAAGCCCTTCAGTGAGAATACTAATTGTACCATGTATATAGTCGTTCTATACTTGAACTTTTCACATTGCAATCGGATTGCTGTTGGCTATTGACATTTGGGGGTGTTAAGCAATCAGATTTCCATGGACCTGCGAGTGAAGGAGAGGTTTACAGTGTGATCTTTATGGTTCCTTTCTTTGATACTGTATTAGCATAAGGGTCGTATTAGTTTTGATGTTACATCCATATTAAGACACGGTCGTTATGAGAGATTTCCTTGTAGGTTCATACGCTGCTTTCTTATCTGTGAAATAACATTTACTTTTAGTTTAACGAGAACATTTACTGCTGTCTCTGATGTTCGTGGAAATCTTGAATGTGTGAAATGCTGAAGCTAAATTTCTGCCTGTTCGTAGAACAAAGATTATTTAAGAAAGCTTGTCTGACATAGTTAGAAGGGAAAACAGATCCTGTAGTCTTTTTTTAATCACGTTAAGACACTCAAGTATTAGTTGCATTAACAGGAACTGAGACATTATAGTGTTGATTCCTAATGTTCGTGCGTAAGCTAGGATAATATAGGCAACCTTTTGTTATTACTTGGTCAATGCTGTCTTTCTTTACTGTGTAATAATCTGATAGATGTGTGAACATACAAGATTAAATGCAATTAGAAATGACTGGATTATAGAAACAGTAGGAATAGAGTTCATAGAGGATCAATTTTAAGATTAAAGTTTAAGATGGTTTTGGTCATATAAGTCATAAACCTTTCGATGCATCAGTTATTTAAGTAGAAATGATCATTATGAGCCAATCGATGAAGGGAAGGTGCAGATCTGGACTTGTATGAAGAACAATAATACAATCAGCCTTAGCCATATTCTATTTAGATGTGAATGTCACCCAAAATCGTATTGAATGGAAACAGAGAATCTATATGGTCGATCCTAAGATTTTGATAGAGTTGGATTGAGTTCAAAGAACTCCTTTATCCTTCCTTCCATCTCTATTGTTCTGCCCTCTTTTTCATTTCCCTCTCATATATTGTTCTGCTGTTCTTCCGCTTAATTTTTCAAGTGACTTTACAAACAAATGTTATCTTATGGACAATGATTTCATGTTTTAGTCATTACAGTTGCACATGGAACTATCTTGTTGAGGGAATATGAACGATTTCCTTTATCACAAGCAAATATTAATGCTATTGTTGCTTTGTTCCTTTTCATTTTTAGTTCTAATGCTGCTTACATCAAAAGTCAATCCTTCAAGGTTTAGAATGTGTGGGTAGGGATATACTTATCTATCAATCATAAAAGGAATATGTGGGTAGGGATATGCTTATCCCTCCATCACAAAAGGAATCTACTTGCTTGAGATGGCCAAATGTCTACCATAATCTCTAAACTTATATCAACATGTAAGTGATCACAACACAGATTTTTAAAGGATACCAAGTAGCTTTGATGGTGCCCTGATGAGTCATAATGGAAATAAATCGTAATCGATTGAGTTTGATATGCTTAATAAGACTGATACTCGATCTCAGGAGTCTCAAGGTATAGTGTGATATTACCGTTATGAACTAGATCATACAAAAAGATTTTGTAGGAAACTTCAATGGAATCAAACAGTTAATGTTGGCATTTCAGATTTTAATAGCACCAAACCAATCATGTTATCATTAATGAATATGCCTAATTTTCTTAGTATCAAGCATCTCTTAAAACCTCTCCTATCTTAATCACAGTTGAGTTAGGTGCTTTCTTTGAGTTTACATCTTTTTATTCTCTATCTCTTGCTCCGTTAGTTCCCTCCACCTTTGATGATCCTCTTATCTATATCATTCAAGTGCATAGTGATACTCCTATCTCTTCCTCTCATCTGTCAACGTTACCTAAATCACTTGTCCATTGTGTTTACACTAGGATGTATCCTAATTGACCTGAGGTACTTTCTCCCACTCCACCAGTTGTTGCCATCATTGACCCTCCAACCTCGAACTCTTAGCCCAATACTTCATTGATTGATTTACCTATTGCTCTTCGAAAAGGTAAATGTTCATGTACTTATACTATCTCTTTTTTTTTTGTTTCCTATGACACATGGAATCTTGTGTCCTTACCTCCTGGTAAGAAGACAATTGGTTGTAAATGGGTGTTTGCTGTGAAAGTTAACACTGATGAGTCTATAGCTCGATTAAAAGCTCGTTTAGTTATCAAGGGTTATGCCCAAACATATAGGGTCGATTATTTGATACTTTTTCCCTTATTGCTAAACTCGCTTCTATCCGCATCTTCATTTCTCTTGTCGGTTCATATGATTATCCTTTACATTAATTAGATGTGAAAAATGTCTTCTTCCATGGTGATCTTTAGGAGGTGTATATTGAGCAACTACTTGGGGTTGTTGCTCAAGAAGGGAAGGCTAAAGTTTGCAAGCTTAAGAAATCCATATATGGTTTAAAATAGAATCCTTGAGTGACACCTTGCAACAGTTTGGTATGTATAAAAGCAAATTTGATCATTCAATATTTTATAAATCTTCATTGAAGGGTGTCATTCTATTGGTAGTCTATATGGATGATATAGTTATTACTACCTTTAAGTATCTCTTGGGAATTGAAGTCTCTTGATGCAAGAAAGGCATTTTCTTATGTTAACGGAAATATGTTCTAAATATATTATCAGAGATTGATAAGCTTGATGCCAAACCATGTAGCTCTCCCATGCCATCGAACATTCAACTTGTTGCAGGGGATAGTGAACCATTTGATGCTCTAAAGAAGTATAGAAGATTAGTAGGGAAATTGAACTACTTGATAGTTCATAGATATTATTAGTCAGTTCATGGTTTCCCCTACGAAGGCTCATTAGGAAGTTTTATCCTAAATCTTTTGTTATCTAAAAGGCACCCCAAGGCTTGGACTTTTGTAAAAGAATAATGATCATTTGAATGTTGAATGTTTTGCATATGTACATTAGGCATGATCCAAAATGGATAGAAGATCCATCATTGGATATTGTGTTTTCATTAGAGGAAATTTAGTATATTGGAAGAAACAGAATGTGATTTCTCGTTCAAGCGCTCAGTTAAAATATAGAGCTATGATAGAAGCTATATGTAAGATGGTATGAATACTTCAACTATTGAAAGAAATTGGCCAAAAGATCCAAATGCCTTGTAGTGTGATAATTAGGTAGCTCTACATGTTACTTCTAATCTAGTCTATCATGAACAAATAAAGCATATCTAGATTGACCGTCACTTTGATAAAATTCAAGAAAACAATCTTCATAGGTCATGTGAGAACTGAGGATCAACTAGCAGATATCTTTACAAAGGCATTAAACGGGATACAAATTAAGCATATTTGTAACAAGTTGAGGGGGAGTGTTAATTAGGAAATTGTAAAGTATGAAATTATCTTAGGAGATTGTATATATTGATTAGGAAGATTATACTTTAGGAAAATATTTGATTAAGAACATATTAGATTAGATTTATTATAAGTGTTTCCTAAATTCTTAGCAATGATGTATATAAATAAGATGTAATTCTCTCTCTCAATATATGAAAAATCTTCATCTCAACATATAGTTCAAGAAATAAAATTTTTACTATAATTTCTACTAACATATCATTAAAATTCACCTTTTCATATTTACATCTAAAACATAAATATCAGTTGTTAAGATGCATTACTATAGAAAGTGAACAAATACATAAATATCAGTTGTTAAGATGCATTACTATAGAAAGTGAACAAATATTATTTACTAAACTTTCTATGTTTTTAAAATAATATAAATAATAGTTTTTTTAATTGAAATGATTCATTCCCATGAACATAAAACATGATGTATTTCTTGTTATAAAAGCATTTTTATAAAATTATTAAAAAAAGGAAATTTTGCAGAAAAATTATTTTTGACCATAACTATATAATAATTAACTAAAAAGAAGTAGAGACGCAGGAGGGTTTACAATCCAAGCTACCGGTAAACTCAAAATTTGTAATTCCCATACTACAAAAAGTGAACAACTTGATTTGCAAACCTATTAATATGTATAAGCATAAAATAAGGATTAACAATAAAAATATCTTTAGTTGGTGAGATAATGGTTGTAGAGTTCTAAGGACTATGAGCTTATGCATTGCTCCAATTGGATTATCAATAGATGAGGAGAATGATGCATTAGAGCTGAATTTGAGTCATTCACCTAAAGGTGGGTAATCCATCTAACATTGGAATTCCTCTTATACCTTTGGAGGATGAAACTCATTTGCTTTCATAAAATTTGATAATGCTTTGCAACTGTTTGTGATAATAGATAATGGAGTTAGATGAATTCCTTAAAAGACATTCATTTCTTGCCTTTCATAAGTACCAACATATATGAGCCATGAGCTTTACATTTCTATCATTTGTATCCATTTTAAATAATGCAATCATAACATACCACCATGCCTTAAAAGAAGTGATAACCTGCATGTCAGGAATATAGTTTAACTGGCTAGTAAACTAAGTTGCTTTGGTAATAGTACAATGATATGTTTTACAGTCTCCTTGGATAGATTGCTAGCTAATATAAGAGAATTTCTACTACACATCCACAAAAAAGTTTTAATATTTGAAAGCACATGCAAATTCCATAAAGACTTATAGAACCCCATAAACATATTTAACATTGACAATGATTACCCATTTATCCCTGGATTTCAATTATCATGTAGGAAATGGTAAACTCCTTTCATTGAGGGATTTCCATATTTATCATAATACCAAATAAATGTGTTAGTACCATTCACTAGCCCAATAGGTATTTTTTTTATGGTAACTATCTTTAATGAGGAAAATAATTGGTTTATCATATCCATATTCTAAGTTCTTTTATTATAATCAATTAATTGGTTAACTATATTTTAAATTTCAGTGTTGAGGTTTGATTGAGAAGACCTTAAATCATGGTAAACATAAGATCCACACATCTTTCCATATGAGGATGTCCTTACCATTACCAATATTCCAACAACATCCTACAACAATCCCATCCTTACCAGGAAGTATGCTTCTCCATCCCCACAAAGATTGACCCCCAACTCATGTATACTAGAAACTAACATTAGGAAAGTACAAGGATTTTAACACTTTATAACATAAGGATGCAAGATGATTAAAAATCCTCTATATTTATCTTGCTAACAATGCATCATTAAAGTTGTCCATATCTTAGAACCCTAACCCACCTTTGAACTTAAACTTAGTCAACACCTCGTATCTCTCCCACACTATAGTTCTATGTTCCGCTTAACTACTCCATTAGAAATGATAAATATAAGTTCTAAGTCTATCATAGAATGACTTAGGTAACTTGAAGCATTGCATCATATAAGTCATAATAGCCATTAATACCAATTTGTTTAGGATCTCCCTCCCCGCTTGTGAAAACAACTTTTATTTCCAACCTTATGCTTTACCTTGAACTTTATCCTCAATAAAATGCAATGCCTTAGATTTAGACTTCTCTTAAATAGTAGGAAGACTTAAATAATGATCATTATACTTGAATACCTTAACTACTAATATATTGGTGACCTAGTCCCTTGTAGTAATTGAAGTGTTCATGCTAAAAATACATTGGACTTTGCAAAATTAACCTTTTGACATGATACTAGCTTATACTCCTTAATGATCCTTTTTATGTTAATGGCTTCTTAGAGGGATGCTTGATTAAAGATTAATGTATCATCTACAAAGAACAAGGAATGTAGAATTAGGCACTATTTATGGATTTGATACCTATATAGGTTACCTTCAAGAATAACTTATTTGATCATCATAGCAAAGATATTATTAATCAACAAAAAAATACAAGGACAAAGGGTCTCCTTTCCTTAAGCCTTAACTAGGTCTAAATTTCTTAGTGGGTGATCCATTAAGTAGAACGGAGAAGCTGATAGAAGATACATACTTCATTATCCAAGAGATAAACTTATCATTGAAACCCATTTTAACTAGATTGCTTCTAAAAACATCCAACTTACCATATAGTAAGCCTTCATGATATCAAGTTTTAAAGCCATGTTATGCCAGCTAGCATGCCTTTTAGTTCTTAAAGCATGGAAGGCTTTAAGAATTATATTATCTTGAATCAACCTGTTAAGAATCAAAGTAACTTCGCTCTCCTCTAATTAGCTTATTTAAAGCTTAAGATGACTAATAACGATCTTGGATAATTTTATCAATATAGTTACAACAATTAATAAGTTGGAATTGGGAGAGTTGATGGATTTTGTACCTTAGGAATTAATCGTATATGCGTATGATTGATGAATTTTAGCATTATACCATTTTGGAAGAATGATTAGGTTGATGTTACAACTTGGTCCCCGATAATATCCAAAGAAACTCTAATAAAAGATGCCCAAGTAACCATCAAGCCCATGTGCTTTGATTAATGTCATTTATGATGACCTTTGAATAAGGATTGAATTTTGTGAAAATTCTGCTTCCGTGGTATAAATGTTATGAAAGTATGAAGTCGCCAACTTCTTGATATTATATTCCCTTTTAATCCAAATGCCTCCTCATTTTTTTTATCTTCAATCATTGGTTACCTTATCATCTCTAGATTATGGTTGCATGAAAAACTAGGTTATTGACCTTGACTTTTTCACTGCATGCATGCATTTTTAAATTTTCTTTGATACGGCTTATTGTAATTCTCCATTTTCAAATTTGAGTTGCATACATGCTATTTACAATGCCTTAGCCTATTTGGTCATATGGTGCTTCTAGTTTTTAGCACATGCGAGTCGATGCATGAAGTTCGCCTTTTCATGCACACGTATTGTAAACTGGCTCTTTTCTTAATACAACTTAACACAAGTTCCTATTATCAAAATTGAGTTGCACACATATGTTTCATAGCCTTATGAATCATTCGGATATGTGGCGTATTTAATTTATGGTATGTGTGAGCCAGCACATGAAGTAATTTTTCAACTTCATGCATCATATGAAGTTGATTTTTCAACTTCATGTGTTGCATATAACACTGCCTGTGATACATGAAGTTCAAAATTCTACTTTTTCCTATATTACTAATGGATTTTAGCTCATTACTCAATGGATCTTATAAATATCCTTCGAGTATTAGCATTTAGGGGATCAAATGATTAATTCTAAAGCAAAGCTCCATTAAAATTGATTCAAAAGTAATCTCTTAATTAGGTAATTAGAGATTAATTAACCATACTTAAACCTTAATCACATTTAAAAATGAAGAATTAAGTTTTAGTAAGCACTGGTGAGTTGATATTTTATTCTATTTTCTCCTTTTTCTCTTTATTTTCATTAATTTGATAGGTTTTGTTTATGACTTTGCTTATTCCTGAATGCACAGTAGCATTTTAAGGCTTGGTAATAATTTAAATAATTTGTGATAGTCGAATAATCATATTACATTCATGATTTTAGCTAGAAAACACAATTTCCTCTTCTAGTAATAACTTCATGCGATGCATATACCATTATATGCGACAGATGTAGTCTATTTTTTACGTTGTGATATGCATATACTTTCGTTTTCATTATGTGCAATGCATGAACATCTATATGTGATGCATATAATGTTCTAGGTTTACAGAAATCCATTTTTCAATTGTTTTTACTTTGATTTTCAATTTATTTGAAGTTTCTAGTGGCATTTGTGATCTCGTAATGATCTTAATGATTTGGATTCATCATAGATCATTCCAATTTCATTGATTTTAGCTCTAAAATTAATTAATCAAGTTAAATGTTATTTTAACTTAATTTAGTTGTAATTGGTATGATTGAAGTCAAATTGGATGTTGATTTATACTTTAATTGATGTTTGATGATGTTAAAGTCTTCCGATTTTGATTTCCAAGATCAATTTGATTGGTTTTGCCATTAAATCAATCTAATTTAGCTTTATATTTCAATTAAATATTATTTTAATTATAATTTAGAGTTTAATGACATGATTAGCCTTAATTGGATGTTGACTTATTTTTAAATGATGTCATATGTGATCTTAGAATCTTTCAATTATATTTATGAATGATTTTACTTAAACTCAATTTTATTTTAATGATTCAGCTCATGTTTATTCCTTACTTCATGAATGTTACCGACACATTCCTTGGGATTTGATCCTTGATTCATGCTTTCATATAGCATTGAATTGATCAACCATATCCCAACATTCCTTTTATTGCTTAACATCATTTATTTTCTTTTTTCATTTGTGCATTTTAGCTCATGCTGCCCGAGGTTATTTTCTTGAGTGGAGGAGATATTGCTATGTATCTTAGATTTTTGTATCATCAAAGATCCTTTGTAATAGAATAGACCTCTATTCCTCTTATATATGTGTGGGTGGGGTTTTTACCGTGACCTAGAGTGAGGCTTGTGACACACAGACCAACGGTCCACTTGGAGTAAAAGTACAGTCTTCTCGAGTAGTTACCTCGAAAAATAAGATAGACTCAAAAGAATCAAAAGATAGAATCACCATCAGATGGTTCCGGATTTGGTTCAACTGACCCATAACATGAGTGTTAAGTCAAACCTTTCAGAGGTAGGTTCGGGTGGTGAAGATTTATTCCCTCAGATTTTCAAGTTCGATTTTACCATTTTAGTTGGATTAATTATCCTACGTAAGCGAGCATTCACAAGCATGAAATAAGCACACCATACGATATAGCATGGCAGCAAACATAGCAGATATATCATGGCAAATATGATATGATAATCATAACATGGAACATGACATAAGCATTGCATATGAGATATGATATAGGCGTGACATGTGAAAGATGACATGAAATAGACATGATACATGAAAGATGATATGGCATAGACATGACATATGAAAGATGACATGATATAGGCATGACATGTGAAAGATGACATGATATAGGCATGATATGTGAAGGATGACATGGCATAGGCATGACATGTGAAGGATGACATGGCATAAGCATGACATGTGACACCTAAACGGATCACATGCTCCTGTATAATGGTTAATGCATGCTACTCCTACACCGAAACACATTAATCATCCTATAAGGGATCAACCAATTCTCTTTATTCTCATACAATACATCTCATTATACATTAAGCCTTTACAAAAAGGCTATTTACCATTCAAATTATATGAATAATTCAAACATTCCAATAACCATTGTCACATCCTGCATTTAGGGGTTATTGTGCATTTTAAAAATTAAGATTGTTGACCCTCACTTTTCACCATCGTGTAATTTTGGATCTTCGTTAATTCGGCTAGGATCTAGTCCCCGATATTGATCCCGATTATACATATAGGCCCCTGTGTCTTCCTCTGTGTGTTCTGGTGTGCAGAACATTTCAGGACTGGTGGGGTCCACCATGGCGCCTGGCGAGACCCGCCGCGTATTCTGAGTATTCTGTGCATGCAGAACACCCTTTCCCTATTACTTGCGCAAGGCAAACCGCCTGAAATGCGAAACATTGCATTTTTAGCCCCGAGTACTATTCATCATGAATAGAACATAGGTGGGGCCCACTAAACAGAAGCGGGGCTCGCAGCCCCCAATAGCCTATTCTGTATATTCTGTACTTACAGAATACATTTCCCAGTTGCCTTACGCAAGGCACAACACTTGGCATCGCGAATGCCGTCTGCTGGCCCACTACGCTATGGGGCCCACATAGTAACAGCAGGGCCCGCTGCCCCTATTGCCTGTTCTGTGTACTCTGTACTTATAGAATACAATTCCATGTTGCCTTACGTAAGGCACAATGCTGGGCATCACAAATGCCATCTTTCGGGCCCACTACGCGATGGGGCCCACTTAGCAATAACAGGAGCCCGCTGCTCCTATTTCCTATTCTGTGTATTCTGTACTTACAGAATACACTTCACACCTGCCTACGCCTGGTAGGATACATAAAATGCAAAATATTGCATTTTAGACCTAGGTTACTATTCACTATGAATAGTATACAAGCGGGGCCTGCTGCCCCTATTGCCTGTTCTGTGTACCCTGTACTTACAGAATACAATTCCATGTTGCCTTACGCAAGGCACATCTCGTGGTATTCCGAATGCCATATTTGTAGGTTCACCTCGTTGTGGGGCCCACTAAACACGAGTGGGGTCCGCTTCCTACTATCGTCCGCTTCAATGCATTCTGTACGCACAGAACACACCTTATCTGCCGCCTCACTTGAGGCGGAATGCTTGGTATGCTATTTGCCACTTCCCGGCCCTTTTGCACTGTGGGGCCAACAAGTGTACTATTCATCATGAATAGTACCCAGGTGGGCCCACCATCCGAATTCACCAATCTGAGTGTTCTTGACGCGTAGAACACATTTTCGCTAGTGCCTACGCGAGGCACGACTCACGGCATCCCGTATGCTACTTTTTAGCCTTAATATGCCTATTGGGCCCAAATTGGGCCCATTAGCCAAAACTCAATGTTCGGGGCCGAATTTGAGAAAACTTATAACTGCAAAGTTTCTCAAAATGTCGTTTGCACTTTCCTAGACATATGGCACGCATCCCGTTCTGCCTGTACAAGGTGGAGCGCATAGGTCAAAAACGCAACGTGCGTAGCGCATAGCCCTATAGGCTACGCACGTTGCATAGTAAAGACATTTGGTCGGGAGCCATTTCGGGACCGAATTTAGAAAAACTTTCTTCTGTAAAGTTTGTTCCTCACGTCAAATAACGCTTATATGCTTCACGACGCATCCCGGAAGTGACCACAGTGGGCCCTACGCGAGGGTTTCTAGGCTATATGCGCGCATATAGCCCTATGTGCGCCACATGTAGCACATGTGTGGCACACATAGCCTTACATGTGGCGCACATGTATGCAAATACGTGCCAAAAATTACAAAATTGCCACCCAAAAATTCACTCTATAAATATAGAGCTCGGGCAACATTTTCCAGACCCTGAAATTTGCTCTGAGAGTAGCCAAACCTCTACCAAAATCCTCCCAAATTAATTAAACACTTAATTAATTTATTTCTTAGGATCTAGGGACTTAATTGGCTTAGTTAGGCTCCCTAAACGTTCCTGAAGTAAAGATCTACAAGAATTCTCGGCCGGATCAAGGTAATTTCTGCCCATTTCTTCGTATTTCTTCATTTTC
>CANYBF010189994.1:0-14921 GCA_948192965.1 Dalechampia spathulata
CCAAACCGAGGGAGAGTGCATTGACTGGGCTCTCTGTATTGTGAGATGCAATATGGACGTCTGGTTGGCCGGGCATTCCTATTGTGAGATGCAGTATGGATGTCTGGGTGGCAGAGATTGCCGTGTGATTGGCTGTGTGCCGTATGTGTGCCGTATGTATTGGCTGTGTGCCTATGTGCTTGATTGGCCGTATGCCGTATTGGTTGGCCGTATGTTGTATGCTGTATGTATAAATGTCTATGATTGGTATTTGTGATGTGTTCCTAGCACCACTGAGATTTATTCTCAGCGATTGTCATTTGATGATCGTAGGTCCGAGTTCAGAAGGAGAGTACCGGGGCTAGAGGTACAGCGGCTGGTTCGTGTTTTGGACTTCGGGACGGACTCCTGCAGTGTTGTATATTTATGCATAGACTCTTTTATATTAGGCTTGGCAGTATACCGGATGTACTATGTATAAGAATCCTTGTATTAATGTATCCAGGGTATAGTTGTGTTTTATACTATATATATTGTTATTTTTGGATGTCTTATACGAGCATTAGCAGGTTAGCTTCCCTTGTGGTATAGTCGTTGTTTGCCTGAGACGGGCGGGCGACGGTTATGCTACGGGAGCTTGTCGCATCCTCTTGAGTTGGGGTCGGGGGTGTGACATAAACACTCATCACAAAGCAAGATCATGAGAAAATTAAAAGAACCAACAACAAAAACCAACGTCCTCACTTAACAAATTAGTCTGCCAACCATAACTTATTTCTTCTCTCAACCAATACACATAGTTAAGCCATTCGCACAACAACACCAAAATTTTTTTTGTTTTAACTTAACCAAACAATTTTACCATAACTTAATCTAATACCTACACACAAAGAATTTCCTCGGCAGCAACCTTCTCCCATTGAACACCAAAAAGATAAGAAATGCGCATACAATTATTCATCACAACTCACCTGCAAGATCTATCTTAAAGCTGGAAATTCACCACCTAAAAATTAAAACAGAGTAGATTGGTGGAATAGCTCCTAATCCATTCACCTTGCTACAACCGTCGATGCTCAACAATTACCAACTTATAAACTGAATTTTACAAGTAAAACAACATACAAGTTTCTATCTTAAGAATCAATCAAAGAAATTTGAAAAAGAAAGAAGATTCAGCTGAAACTTGTAACAAAATTCCTTACCTTCACCAAAACTTCTATCTTCAATCACTTTCCAAAATCACTTAATTACATCTGCTAAAACTTGATGTAGCATACAATACACTCATACATGCATTTATGCATATACATCAGCTTCAACACCCACTGAACTTAATACCTTCAACCATTCTCAAACTCCACTTCATATCTTAACCTCTAAACTCGTAACACACACACACGTGCATGTAATCTTAGTGAAATTTGGCTAAAGAAATCAAAAGCAAAAGAAGAAGTAATATTGCGGCAGAAATAAACTGGAAAAAGGGAAAGAATTTTCAGTTGAAGAAGAAGGAAGAACTGCGGCTTCAAGCTTTGATTTTTCTCATATGAAAAAAAAGAAAAGAAAGCTGATAAATAGACTTAGAGATTGAAAAAGATAAAGGAAGAGTGGTTGGTGGTGGTTTGGCTAAGATAGAAAACTGAATGGGTGGATAGCAAGGAGGAAAGCAATTTAAGGCTAAGTTTAATTGATCTGTTCTTATCTTTATGGAGGACATTTCATCACAATTATTTGCACACACACACGCACTCTAGCACCACTCATTTCATTTTTTTTCTATATACCACTTAAGTTTATTATCTTATTCCTTGTATATATATATACTTTCATATAAGTATACGATGTACATTATACATATAAATATACTGCCCCTACATTTATATAGATCTCTTTTATTTATTATTATTATTTTTTAATTTATATATGACTAATAAAGTAATACCTTATATATATATATAATATTATTTCATTAAATAAAACATGTTATAGTATAATAAAATATAATCTAATTAAATATATTATAATAAAATAAAATATACTTTAAAATACTTAATAATGTGATATAAAAACATAACATATCCTAATCCATATAAATTATCTAATATGATAAAATAAAAATAAAATATTTCCATTAATACATGATACATACATCATACAATGGTTTATAAACACGTGAATATTATTTAAGCTTTCTTATATTTATATATACATAAATATTCTTTGGAAATCTATATATATAACACATTTATATAGTTAATAATTCTGCACATTTCTAGTTCGCACAAAATTATTAAATCTTAACTCAACGTTATACCATTTAATTTTCATATCATCCACACATATCACATCATTCCAAATTTAATCTCAATCATTCATACATAAAATCTAAAATATGTCACAATCCTAATCAATACAGTGCACTACATGTGAGGATGTGACACCTAGTGTTGTGCTAAAATGTGTATTTCATAGGGTTGTGGTTGGATATTTTCAAAACTGATTCTAAGGGATATTATTATGATATTAAGCTATTGTTTCATCATAAAATTAGAATTTTTAAAGTGTCACATAAATAGATAAAAATTGTACAAGTTAGTGGTAAACTGAAATTATGCCTTTAAGTGTGTAATGTGTAAAATGTTGGCATGTAGGGGTTGTTTGCATGTAAATTAATATATGAAACTTAATATATTAATATGTCATATTCTATAAGAGGTAATGGTAAGAAGTTATAGAAGTTTACGAATGTGTATTGTGAGTTTCATGCAAGTATAGCTAATGTAAGCAAAATGATATAAATTGTGATACATAATTCAAAGCTTGCGGCTTTTCCAGTTTTGGAAACCTTAATGGATGACTTAATTTACATGATATAGCTTGAATTAAACCTCTAGTTTATTTTGATATATGACATGCTTAATTTAGAGGTCAATTCATGAAGAATAGGGGCTTGAGGAGGTTGAATTTTTATGTAAGGGCAGCATGTAGGCTCATTTTAGAGATGTTACTTGTATTTTAACATATTACATGTTTTTATGCTTTTGAGCTATCCTAAATAACTTGGCATGAATGTGTAGCATGTTTAGTGGTGTTTTGTGTAATTAGGTTATCAATGATGCATAAGATTTAGGGTCATATTTGAAGGGGTTTGTGCATGGAAGTGATTGGAAGAAGCTTGCTTATGAATTAGTGTATGTGTATGTAACTTTGAGCATATTGGGAGTTGTGTATGCCTTTTTGCAAAACTGTATATTTTAGTTATATTTCCATCATAAGGTATGAGATTTATGTATGGATTGTGATTTTATGATAGAGATATAAATTGCAAAAGTTAATGCAAATTTCATGGTGTTTTGTGATTTCATGCATGAAGCATGTGTAAGTAGGGGTTGCCATGTGATTTTATTTAAGGACATTTTACTTACTGATGTGCCCCGATGCAAGTGAATTATTTTGGTTATGTATGCTAAATTTTATATCATAACATTGAGTTGTGCATGTTTGACATGATATCTGGATAACTTATTGAAATTAACTAATTGAGTTAAGACAACAATAATACCACACCATAAGAAGGGTAAAGAAAACAAAAGGTAACCAAAACATTGTCTTCTCGCATCATCATCACTCCATAATTTTCTTGTAGCTTGTCTTCATTATCATCTCTTCCTCGAAGCCATTCTTCTTGTGGATGTGTGACATAAGCTGGGCTGCTTATGACCTTGCCTCTAATGGATCCGAAGATATCATGTCCTTGATGATCAAACACACATTGTGGGAAGGCTTAACTAGATGTGGTTGCTCTCCAAAATACCAGAGAAACCAAAAAACTCGATAACTAGAAGATATGCCTTAATGTTGCACAGAGTACTAGGCCTATACATTTCCTCAAGCACATGACCAAGTTTTTCTTGAAAAAAAATTATAGATGCCATTAAGAACTTGCTCTGGAGCTTCAATCTCAACCAAGCATACAAGCTCAAGGAGCCCAGGCTTGGCCGTATGTGTGAAGCATATAAATCTCAACCAAGCATACAAGCTCTAGGAGCCTACGCTTGGCCGTATGTGTGAAGCATATATAACTCTTCTAACAGTTAGAATGACCTGCCCACCACCCTTGTGAATAGCATCAATATGAAGAGCCACATCACGTACTACAAAGCAGATACCGCTCGTGTTTTCTTCGGCCAAAGAGTGATGCCCACCGAAAACTATCAATAACAGAAGCCTTAATTGATAGTTAAATATTGTCGGTGAAATTCAAATAGTAGACACGTCGAGTAGGGGAAGGGATGCTCTCACCAAAGCACAAACAACACACCTAATTCTCGATTAAACTAACCCCGATCGATTGTTACACTAATATCATTTGTTAAAGTCGATTGATATGGTAATTCAAAACAAAAATCTTCAGTCACAATCACTATTTAATTTAAAATGATGACAATTAAACATAGAACTTTTAAAGTGTCGACTTTTCATCAGTCACCATCCAACCTAAAAAAAATTGAAAAAACCGATATCTAGATGTAATTATTACATTGAAGTGGAACATTTATGAAATATAACCAATATAGAACATAAACATTTAAAACAAAATGAATTCCAATGTGCGTAACCCACCTCGCTACAATTAGGACATCTCTCACGGCCATCATCCAGCCCAAGTTGCACATTAGCATAACGTTTTTGGGGATTGACAGCATCTAGTTCTTATTCCTCCTCTAGCATATACTTCTCGCATCCTCCTTAAATTTGCACATCATAGGATAGCTCAAGCAGGCTAGAATTTAACAGCAAATGACAATAGCATTTGCGCAACTTCCTCACTTGCCTTTGAGCCATCCCCATTTTCAGCACTCTATACACCCTCCAAATGCTCAGGTCCGAATGATTGGACTACTGGAGAAGGATCCTTGATCACATCAGAGACAGCCTCCGGCCACTATTGTGAACCGTTTATCAGGACTTTCTTCTAGCCATTAGCCAGCAGGCCTTCCTATACCTGCAAATCCTTTTTTTTCCTTAAAATCAAAACTAAGCTATTTATATCTAGCAAACAAGCTAAACAGTGTACAAAAATACCAGCAAGTAAACACTTCCATAGCACATGCAACGAAAACAAATAAAATCTATCACTGTAATTAGGGGGCAAGGCTGGTTTTTCCTGTTTCTGGAATCGCTGTAGCATGACCTTCCCCTAAATTATCTTGACCTGATTTGGATACGGAAATAGGTGCCAAAGACATTCGCAATCATCATGTTCATGCCTGTGCAAGGTGCAAGGTGCAAGGTGCAAGGCCTCGGCCTCAAGGACCAAGGCACAATAATATATAAAAAATTTACAAATAACATAGTGCAGTAAATTATGACTAACAATAATAACTAGTAAGTATTTGATGTAATACTTAATATCAAACAAGATATACACAAAGTCTTGATGACATATTAGCTATTTTTGTAATACATAATTTATAATTACAAAGAAAATTACATATTACAATTTATACTTGCAAGGAAATTATAAAATCAATTTAAGCAAAGCTAAAACAAATGTTTTATAATTTATAATTGCAAAGAAAATTACATTTACAATGACAACATAAAATCAATTGCTAGCAAAAGATCAACATGACAAGTTGAATTATATTGGTAATGAAACATTTGGTAGTAGCTTGGCAGAAAGAAAAACTAACAAAAATAGGCTGCAAATTTAGGCAAGAAAGATGAAAGAAGTTCTATGATAAAAGAATGGGAATGTCACTGTCATTCTCCACCCTTCTCTTTTTCTTATTTTTGCAGCATTTGAAGAAGAGATACTTTGATGCATTTATTTGTTGTCAATTAACTTATTAGGTGGGTTGGGTCTGTTATTCTTTTATTCAAGATAAACAGGGCTAGAGATATTGGTTAAAATAGTCCTACCATCTATGCACAAAACACTATTTTGAACCTTAAAAATAAAGCTCACACCTTGCACTTCATGCACCTCCAGTGCCTAAGCCCTCAATTCAGGGACTGGTAGGCCTCTTAGGCGCTGAGGCATAAATACTGGCACCTCATGGACCTCTTGTCTTAGGCATGGGTTTAAAAACTATAACTATAGTTGAACATACCAGAACTAGCTCAACAATCAACAATGGAGAGCATAGAGCAAAAACTAGCAATAGTACATGTACAATTAAACCAAGAAACAAAGTTTATCAATACTTGAAATCCAACACATAGACAATTTGACAAGAAAACCATATGGCAAGACCGGGCAGACATAGAACAAAATATTTGTACCTTTGATATTGCAGCAACTAGAGCCATGCAGATTACTTTAAAAGGAGAACAAACAATCTCAAAACTTCTTCATTCACATCAAGCATTTAGTAAAGCCATAACCTTTCTCATTAAACAATTTATATCCATTCAGGCCTGACAACCACTTCCATTTCAAATTCATCATAAACTGATCATATTCAAGAGTGCATACGTAATGAACATTACCTGATATTAATGGCAAGCATTGAAGTACTATATGCATGTGTCAGTACATATAAATACAATAAGTAAATCCATAAAAACATTTATTAGGTGAATATCACAATTAATACTAATACGTATTGGTAATATTCACTAGTCATCCTCTGCATATATGAAAATTCATCAGGGCGCCAATGCATAACCTTAAATTCGTTCTAAGAAAGTTAAGACAGGAAATTGTCTGAAGTAATGGCTAAAATGTTAAAACTAAATTAAGAGGAAGATCAAAAAGTAAACTAAAATTGGGATCAATATAATCTAGCATTGGAGAATAAAAGAAAAGAACAGAAGAGGACGTTAAAGATCTAGAGAGAAACCAATTTAGTATCAATCTACCACGCATATAAATATACTGCAATTTCCAATCTGACATGATTATAACAAATGCCTTAAAGTATTTGTTTCAAAATGTGAACTAATGGTAAGGCATTCACTTACAAAAAGATATTACAGCCTTACCGAATTACATAAGGAACCAACAGTTTACTTTCATAAAACTGGTTATCCGAAGCCAAATTGCTATCCAAATCAATGGAGTTCGTAACATAAATTCCATTTCTAATCTGTGAAACATGCTTGATTAATACTCTAATCCAAAACCTATGAGATAGCTCCAGTAGAGGTATTTCCTTCCCTGGTCTTACATTGAAACCGTATTTAAGAAAAATAATAGCTTAAATTTGAATAAATACTTGAGGAAACTAATTGCAATTACCATGGACAGGCGCGAAACCATCACTCCAATAGTACAATAAAAGAAACTAAAGAATTTATTTAAAAGATCTAACCATAGATCCAGATCTAATTATAGATCCACTATTGTTGAATAAAATCAATTAATAAATGCCCCAAAATCTAATAACTAGTTAGCACTGAAACTTCTCAATATATCACCAATGAAACTAAACAATTCCAGCTATCTTGTAAACTCATCGCGTCATTAGAAATAAATGAATGAATGAATCCCCGGCCTAAGATCTAACTGGTAACACCTTTACCTAACATAAGATTGGAAACTTAAAGATCCATGCACCCAACCCTTCACCGCGGTCTCCGATTCAGTTGATGCAAGGCGGGATCCAATCAGCTTTCCGTTCAAAGCTCGCCATCCGGCCATGACTAATATAACGAACATATAAAACAGCAGCAAAAGCAAATCAGTTCCCGACCTGCACCAAGCGAATTAGAGACCGCCGGTAACAGAATCAACTTCCCCTGCTTCTCCCCTGCCGGTGTTCCTTTTTCCCTATAATTTTTTTTTTAAGATATCATTTTTTCTCTATATTGATAATAATAGATGTAAAAGAAAAGGGAGAATATATAGTCACACCTACTCCATTAGGGGAGAGAGACTGACGGTTATCCATGTAATGGAAACAGACGAACAGGATTATGACACGTATAGTGCACCGACTGCGGTGAAGTCATGGTGTGCGGTCGATTTGTAGGGAGAGGCAGCAGCCAGTGGGTTTATGGGAAAAGAAATGCGAAAAAGGGTTAATATTGTAAAAGTGGGCGATAGAAATTATGGTGTGGTGGCATATGTCCTACGTGGAGCTACAGTAAATGCACGTGCGCGTGTACTGCAGCTGCAACGTGTAGACGAATTTTTTACGCCCATTACGGTTTGCAATTTTGAAAATGGATCTCGCCTTGTTTTACATAAATTGGCCTTTTTCACATTGCTTTTCAGTAACGTTCTTCTCCCTTCGCCCATTTATTTCAATAAATAACTCGCATATTTCATATAATAATAAGATAATTATTAGAACCGAATATATAATATTTTAAAAAATTAATTAAAAGGCTATCAAAACACTTATGGTCAAGTTCCAAAATATTCAAAACAAGGTAATCAAGTTGGGGAGGCACTGTGAGGCCAGTATTAAATAAAATAATAATAATAATAATAATAATAATAATAGTAGTAGGGCTAGAAAAGTAACTGATTCTATTTTCTATAAAATGAAAGTATAAAAGAGTGCATATAATAGAGGTGGCATAAGCAAGTGGCGGACAGCTCGGCCAACCTCAATCCTGCAGAGAGTACTTTGGGATTATTATAAAACTTTGGATATTATGTTCAAATGGTATACTTCTCTCTTTTCTGGTCCAGATAAAAATGCCCCATTCCCCACTTCTTCAAAATAATAGACTATAAATGCTTGTCTGGTTTTGTAGCTTCTCGAGAGTTATCCCCTCTCAAACGTGGCCCAAAAAAGATTTCTACTTTGAAAAATAAAAAGAAAACAATGGAGCAGAGTTGACTAGCCTGCAGAAAGCATTCCAAAACAACAATATTTCTCCTGCTTCACTTACCGACTAAAGAAAAGTTATTACAAAAACATTCCACATCAGACAAGTTTTTTTAAAAAAACCCCAATTTTTAAAAGCTAAAGCAACTAGCTAATGAGAAACAAAAGGGTTTTATCAGTAAACTAAGGGGAAAGAATTATTAGAACACAACAGAATATGCATATTGTATAAACTGTCAACTGTTGTAGAGAGGTTATAAGAAGAGGTTTTACTTGGCCTTTTTAAGGAGGTAAGATGTGCGGAACTCGGCATCATCTCTGATGAAACTCCACCAAATGTAGGTGAGAGGGATTGTTGTAGCGTGCCAAAGTGCATGGGCATCCACGAATCCATTATATGGGGGGAAATCGTAGATTTCTAAAAGCATTGCAAGCCCACCTCCTACCACCACCGTCCACAACTTCCACCGAGAAGGATGACGGGTTACACCAGCCCATATTGCCCATATCAGGAGCTGAGCAACTCCCATTACCACACAAACTTTCATGTTCCACCCTGTAACATATTTTCACCTCTCACGTCAGTTTCATTGATCCTTGGTCCAGAATAGATTTAAAAGGTAGCCGAGGACGTATAAATTACCGTAGTGCATTTTGAAGAAGTTAAGGAACATTATATGAGTAGTCACAAATGCAATAAATGGAGCAGAAACCATGACCCTTGTTGCTTCAACCCTTATACTGAAACTTCTAAGTATAGATAAGATCAGAGAATAACCCAACAATGCTACTGCAGAAGAGTAGTCCAGTTTCTCTGTCAAGTCCACGTCTCTGCAATTAAAATACACATCTCAATCAATATAAGATGATGAAAATTAGAATACAAAATGTTACGTGCTTTCAGATACAGGCTGAAACGCACATAGTGCGGCATGTTTATCCTGATAGAAAGGATAGGCTTACCGGCTGTGGAAAACTGAGCTCCAGAACCAAGAGTTCATTGAAAAGAACGCATAGAGATGCCACAGAGTCGCATATTCATAATAAGGCTTCTTATCTTGTTTTAGAGGTAACTTATAGTTCAGAAGAATGAAAAACAAAAGCCAACCATGGAAATGCATTGCAAGATTGAGTGCGGAGAAAGCCACAGAGACAGGTTCCTGCATGCAACAAGTAATGAAGATGCAGAGTCCACAAAACGACTTCAGAAGAAAACAAAAAGAAAAGAAAGGAAAACTAAGGATAAATCTACCAATGTGCGAACCTGGATTCCGTATACACGCTTGAAGGGCCATTTACCGTGGTACTTGACAGGACCATGACCATATGCTTCTCTTTCCTTTTCTCTGTCAATCATGCAGTGGTAACGGCAGTCACTTTGGCAATCCCATTGTTTCCATCTCAAGTAAAGAGGCTCTTGCATGTACCATGGACCATCAATTGAGACGCCATCTGAAGAAAATTTGCAGTGCGAAAAGCATCTTTGACCCACACATCCAGGTCTTTCGCATTGTCCAACACAAGCCCTAAATACCAGAACGTTGATAATTATATTATCACCCATTCACACACTGGATCCTTTTGATGTATATAGGAAATATCAGCCAATATTAATAGAAGCAAGTTAATCAATAAAACAGAAGCTAACATAGGACTTCAATAGAATCAAGAGGAACACATTTTAAGGTCTTAGCAGAAGGAAAAACTACTGCTGCTGCAAAACATACCATGCAAAACACATTTTAAGTTTCTTCTGAAATCATATATTTGACAGGATACAAAAACTTTCACAAAGTAGACATTAGCAATGATCTGAAGCACATCTAGCAGATCACTCATAAGAAGGGCACTTATCTGAATAGTTAGAGAGAGCATTGGAAAGGGCTTAACCTGAAGTCTCAACATTGCTAGTCAAGAAGTTAAAGCATGCACAAAGCAAAAAATGCAGACAGTACACATTTTCTCTGTGCTTCTGCAAGTATGTTCACAAAGTGAGTTAATTTTAAGACAAACCATAACCAAATTGCGTAAACTGGACTCATCAACAATTTCCCTGAAGCTGCACAAGGGGCATAAAACCTGAAGCAGTGTTGGTGAAAACACAATGGAGGCACGGCTAGCATCTGTTAGCATCCTAATGAATAGAGCCCAGAACCTAAAAAGGTGTCTCAAAAAGGACACTAGTCTAGAAAACCTTGAACAAATTCCACATATATAGATATCAGGAATTGGGCTAGACTAATGTCTAAAATGCTTTAACACCATTTTAAAATAAAAGCAAGGGGGGAAAGAATCATTTACCTGTAGACCGGATCAGCATCACCTGCACTTGCATCTAAGACTTGAATAAGGCATATAAGAACCAGAAAGAACGATATCCAATATCGATCTACCATCTATTTATTTAGAAATGAATGAATCTGAAATCTGAAACATTTGCAAGCAAATTCATTAGAAAGAAAAACAGAGCCTGTCAGTTTATCACATTAACATTCAATCGCCATTATTTCAATCTACGTCCTTAGGAGTTCTTCTTTTTGGTTTTAGGAGCCAGAAATGGAAACGGAGGCCAATTTTCTCATTTGATGGTTTTTGCTGTACTTCTCAGTTTTCCTTCCTCTGTTATCAACTGCCCAAAAGATTTCCATTATCTTGTGATTCTTGTCAATCTTGGCGAGTAATTCTGAGCTCTAAAATTAATCTAACATGCCTACATTCTTATCCCAATTCAAACTTCCCTTCAAGGTCTTATTCATGGTTACAATGACTTCTTCAGAAATCAAATTACAAATAATTATAAGTTAGAAAAATGCTAGTGTACAGAAAAATGCTAGTGTACAGACTGCAACAAAATCCATCTCTTTCCATGATCTTCCGTCTTAATCCTACGCACGGGCTGGTTGGAACCCAACCTCCACATACCAAAAAAACCCAAATCCAATAAAATTCAAGAGCAAACGAACCAATGTGTACACAGAAACCAGATAAGAACCGCACCCACGTTAGAAACCACGCACACAAAGACTTGTTTGAATCGGAAGTAGAGGGAGATGGTGGGAATTGCAGGTTTGCTACCCTAACTAACCTAACCACTAGAACGCATCACTGATCAAGTCCCCTAATTTGCTCACTTCTAATCCTAGCACAGCTTGCCATTGTTTCTTTTCTATTGATTTTATGTTCGTATATGACTTGGCCCGATAGTGAAGCTTAATTCTATAAACGAAATGAAGATAAAAGAAAAAGTACTAACCAGCGACTTTCAGAACTTTCAAATCAGCCAATCCTTTGTTCAAACAAAATAAATCATTAACTAATAGAACTTCGATTTCTTTCACAAAGAAACGTCAAGAAGAAAGAAAATATAAAGGTTGTACATAGAGAAAGCACATCTAACAGCTAAGGAAAGTTTCCTGGTGAATAGATCATGCAATTTGATAAGGCATTAAGCTGCGAAAATTAAGTTGATTAATGTAGAGTAAAAAGGAAAGATCGAACAAGCAAATGAACAAAGAAAAGATCGAGCAAACGGATGCTATACCTTTAAGTTGTTGACGAAACCAGCTGGAGTTGGACTTCGTAAATCGGTATTGCCACTTGTAGAATGATAATTACAGAACTGAATCTTGAAGCTGGAAGCAGATTACAGACTGGGAAGAGAGTTTCGATTGGGTTGATCGCAGAGACACGGAGCAAAAGACCTTTGGGGCGTCGACGCTTAGTCTAATGGGCCTCCATTCAATGGTTTAGGAGCTCATATACTTGAAACATTGATTGCACCATCTGGGCCGTTTATAGTGCAGAATCATCCCAAGAATTCTAATGTTTGACTTGGTGGAATTTTAGTCTGGTGCAGGGGATTATGAACTCTCAAAAAGGATAATTAAAATCAACAATTTTACTTTTTAAGTGATTTTACCATAGTAAATTTTAAATAAATTTTTTATAAATTAAAATGAATTTATATTAAACTTTCAGAGTGCTATTTTTATATTTTTATAATTTTCTGAAAAAACAATATTTTTATAAAATATTTTTATTTTTGAAAATTTTGAAAAAATCCTTTTTAGGAAAATATTAAAAACCAAAGTTGAATTTTTAAAATTATCATAGCTTACAATAATATAATAAGAACAACATTTTTCAAAATTTAACTTAAAATTGAAGAAATAAAAGGAGTATCCGATATTTTTTAAAAAATAATTATTTTTATACAAAATATAGAAATGATGAATATAATATTATATATATAAAGAACTAAAACCTGTGTTGTTAAAAATATCCGCAATATGAGGTCCACAACAAGAAAACCGTGAGCAGATTAGAAACCGCAAAACCATGGGTACTAGATTTCAAACTGTTGATTAAGGTACAAGGTTTGGCCACCTTTACTTGTCTAGGTGAACGATGGAAGACGGACGGCTGGGTACACCGACCTTAATACTGTTGGCTTAGGCTAAAACCTTGGCATTTTAAATGATTACTTGGCTGGGTCTGTCAATCCTAGTTCCGGTTGCTTGTGACGAGAATCATCGACTTCGAAATTAAGAAAGTCTGGTTTTGCAATCAAAGGGTCGGTCGAATGTTGTCTAGAATTTTATTTATAAACTTGTACCATGAACCGGTAAATTTCTTCGTATGATAAATAAAACATATTTTTAAATATTCATTTTTACTAAAATGTTATATTTCAAAAATTTTATAAATGATAAAATCAATTCATATTTAATAGCTAAAATATATTATATTATATTATATTAATATATGATTATTATTACTTATTATTTTTCATGTAAAAAGATTGCTAAGTATGTTAGGAATTATGATATTCCAACTGTAATGTACTTTTAATTTCTAAAAAATGAATGATTATGTGAGTAATAAAAAGATTGTAAAAATACTTTGGACTTCTAGTTTTACCTATTACCAGATCTATTAAACTTAAAATTTGAAATGAAATTGACAAAAATAAATTACTTGAACTGTCGGAAGATGGAAGATAAACATAATGTTAAATGAAAAAATTGTTAGAAGATAATTATAATACTGAATGAAAATAAAATTAAAAGAGAGTTTAATAAAACTAAATGAAGGAAAATAATAAATTAAAATAAAGCTAAATGTAGAAATTGACTGAAGTTTTCTTGATTTGATTCTTGATGATTGAATGTCTTTGGGTTAATTGATTGATTATTTGTTGATTAATTAATTAAGTGTTGATTGGTATTCCATTAATTAGTGTTTGAACTATCACACTGCTAACTACATCTTACATTGGAGCTACCCCTGAGTTTCTTTCAAATCTTATGATCTATCTACCTTTTGAAATGTTGACGGTAATGTAATTGTGCTGTGGTATATCCAAAAGGTACTGGAATATTTCCTACCTTGAAATTTGCATTCAGAACATTATCTATGTCACACTCGGACCCGGTGCAACATGTTCCCGTAGAACAGTTAATAAACTCCATAAACAACGAATTCATTAATTGTTCTACAAGGGATCTATCTTTACCCCTGTTTTACTTTTTTTTTTACTTAAGTCACATCCATAAAACAACTCGGACAAATAGAACACTCGTAATTCCATATGGATTATCAAAACACAATATACATTCTTATTGGATTATCAAACATACATGTTCTACATGTCTTAAGTATATCATCATAACACCAATATGATACCACACACAAAGATATTACAAATTACTACTGCCATTAAGATTAACTTAAATAAGTTGCATATTTACATAGATACAAAGGAGTATATGGACGAGTCCAGCCTGCGTCTAGGATAGGGCTTTACGAAAGACCCAACCTTAGTCAACTGTAGATCAGCTACTCTTGTCGCTCCCTGACCGAACTAGGTCATGCGTTCATCAATTGACAAACGCTGAGTATAAAACTCAGTGATACTATAAAATGAATAAATAACATCAATTAAATCATATAATAGTAATCCAAGGAAGAACAATATATCAATGGCATATTGGCATTACTTTTCCGTTAGTAAACACATACATAATTCAATACACCATAATCATAATTTGCCATTCTCAATACATTATCATACAAAACATCATTATAAGTGGATAACAATGTATGCTCTGAGAATGCAACCATGTTATGCACTCTTCCTCTATTTCTTTATAC
>CANYBF010190042.1:0-12641 GCA_948192965.1 Dalechampia spathulata
ATAACTTATACACATATAATATGTATACACCTTCACATACTTGCACATACATGTACAACAAATAATTCTTAATCAACACACAAGTAAATCATTCCAAATACATGTAATTACTATTCCAAGTTAATCATTCTCTTATGATAATACCATATGCACATCACCATAAATACATCATCATAATACCATAGCATTTAATCATCCAAGTATATTCTAAGTGTGAAGAGTGGATGTGACAGTAAAACCTCTCATAGGCTCATCCAAACTAAGGATAATGTTTTTACCCTTTTGGGAAATTTTAGAAGACCCTATAGATCGAGATGATTCAGGTGGTTCAGTCAATACCTAACTTTTGGGCCATCTTAGTTCAATCGGATTGATTTCTTTCCTATGAAACTGTTTGTAATTATCTGAACCTTCTTCAAATAGTTTTGTTATTCTTACCAGATTTTTTACTCCAGGATTAGTAGAATTGATCAAGCAAAAAATAATCTTAGTGTGATACGCCAAATACTTGGCCTGGGAATTCATTCGATTCATCCCACTTGACTTTATTCTTAAAGCCAAAGAATTTCCCAATGTTTTATCATTTAAAGCCATAAGATAGTTTGGATAACTTTGAAACTAGACAGGACCATTTGCAAGGTTGGTCTGTACTCCTAAGATTAATTGATCTTTGAATGTTTTCCATCTTTAATCTAGAATGGCTGCTATTATTGGACTATCAGCTGAAAGATTGAACAGGGGAACTAGACCTACTTGAACTAGACCTATATGAATGAACTTATATTCTCCTTTTGCCTTATTGGTCATTTCTTTGATTTTTGCAAGATTGATAAGAGGAATATCTAAGGTTTCTAACTCTGTACTAGAAACCTGAGCTGTTGACTCACTTTGGGAGATATCTACAACTGATTTGAAATTGAATCTAGACTTGCTATAAATAGCATTGATATCTATCTTAGGCAATTTCCATTCTAAACAACTTCTGGATGGATCTTCGTACTGAAAAGATTCTTCATGTACCAGAACATTATCCAAAGGGATTAGTTCTTCATTCATGGCACTCTCTTCAGTATTCATCATGAAGATTTGGTCTTGCCATAAATCAGGTTTATCATTATCAGTTTCAAATTCTGATAATACCTCATAGATTGAATCTATCTTAGAGTCTAAGTCAGACAAATCCTCGTCATCTATTGGTTCGTATACAAGACTCTCATTCTCAAAGAATATTCTTCAAAGATTTTCTTTCCTTTTATTTTTTATGTGGGCATGTATCAGCTTTATGATTCTTTACACCACATATCCAACAACAAGTACAGTTGCTCAGAGGTTTTCCTTTAGGACACTTTGGTTCTCTACCATGTTTTTTCTTGAATGCTTCTATTCTATCTTTATCCTTCAAGTTGGTTCTTCTTTTAATAAACTGAGAAGGTCTATTAAATCCTTTTTTAACCTCTCTATCTTTCTTTGATATTCTTCTTTCTCTATACCCTTTGAATTTCTTGTTAGAAGAATATCCTGTTCTAGATTTTTGTTCTATTCCTGAAGAACATCAGTATTTACCAGGAACATACTCAATCTGAGGACAACAACTCCTGTTTAAGTAAGGGAGACACTTTGCATCTTGTCTTGCTTGGAGTTCAGTACATGCCTTTCGCATGGCATATCTTACTGCTTCTATTCGTCCACCTAAACTATCTACTAAGTTACCTTCATTTAAAAGTAACTTAAAAGAAATTTTTGCAACTTCAGGCCAAGGTTCTGGTAACTTCACAAAAAACAATTCTGACATATAATTTTGTGACACTATATCACAATTGTAATAATACTTTTGAAATTCACAAGCAAAATTATCAGAAAAGCACATGTCACAAATTTGCAATTTTATCAATGCTGCCAAAGATTGTTCTTTCTCCAAAGATTCTGTAGATAAAGAGAAACCATAAAATTCTCTTTTTAATGCATCTACCACAATAGCTAACACTCCATCTGTTATTACCTCTTTTTCTATTTCTTCCCTAATGATGGTGTGCGCTATCAAGGAATCCCAATATTTCTGTGCATTTCCTACCATTATAGCTTTACATAATTCATATGCACCTGTTGGACTGTACGATCCTGACTTAATTATGAATTTAATCATGGTGATCCATTCATCAATTCTTTCAGAAGCATGCTTTTCACAATCAAGGTTTAAAAAGGCTGCTGGGCTTATTACAGGCCTAAGCGGGTTATCTCGAGGTATGAATTCTTCCTTAGTCCTATGGGGATAATTAGGATTGTAGATTGCTTTCTTTGTAGATAGAAGCTCATTGAAAGTTCGGTCATCTATATGCAAAGGGGCTTCTTCTAACAATCCTAACGATTTCCTAAGGTCTTGAGCTAAATTACTATTCTCCATATTGGCTGCTTTGATTTTTGGATCTGTAATGAAAGGAACTATTTTTTCTTTTCTTAATTTCAAAATTTCTTTTTCAGTTAAGGTTCCTTTTGAGGTTTTCAAAGCTTTTTCTCACTCAATTGCATTTAATCTTTCATTCACCAATTTTCCTATTTCACTTGCTAAAGCTTTTCTTTGATCTGGTGAATCTCCTGTAGATCCTAATGAATGAAAATTCTCTAATAGTTGATTTACCTCATTTTGAACATTTATGAACTATGTTAATCTAGATGGATTACTTGAGTCTGAAGATTTGGTATGAACACCCATTAAAACTTGTTTTTACAAATTTTAATTCGAATAGTATTGAAGCAACTATTCCAAAACTCTTTTAAAATTTTATATTTTTGGATTTTTGAATTTTTACAAGAACTACTACTTTTGGATCTATTTGCACAAAGAAAATATTCTATGGAGAAAATTCTAAATCTTTCTAAATACTGGGCTAGAAAACAAAATACTTGTTTTATGTACTTTGACTTTTGTATAAAAACACCCAAATAAGAATTCTTTCTACTGACACACCAAATCTAGAAAATAAAAAGTTTTTTACACCAAAATTGTCAATCGCCCGTTTTAAAATTCAATCATAAATTCTATATATTTCAAAAATATGGTAACTTTCTTATTTTTAAAATACCCTTCTTCCCACTTCATAGTTCATTCATAAAATTATACTAAATTTCCTCTAATTCTCTTTTTCTTTTTCTTTCCCCTCATTTTCTTCCTTCCCCTCTCCTTCAATTTTTCCAATTTAAATCTATTAATAATTTTTTAATTATTTATTATGTGATTCGATTGTAGATTTTATTTTTTCTATTATCTTTTACTGTATTTATTACTATTTATTTGATTTTATTTTTTAATAAATATTTGTAAAAAAATATATAATACATCATATAATTTATGATATATATTTATATATTTATATATATAATACACATGATATGTATTAGTAAATAAATATTATGTATATGTTTTAACTAAATTAGAATTGCTTTTAATTAATTAAGATAATTAAATAAATAAATTTATATTAATTAATTTATTAATTTAATTTAATTTAATGATGTGTAATAATTAATCCATAAATCTTAATTTATTTTTATCTAACTCAAACTCTCAAAAAGTTCAAATAAAAATCAACCATCTTAGGCATCCAAGGAAAATTCTAAAAACTTAAAGTTGAGATCGTTAGTCAAAAAGTTAGAGAACATGACTTATTTATAGAAAAAATTAAAAGAAAATGATACATATGAAAGATAGTTATTAGAGCTTAAGGATGAAAGAATTGATGGTAGCATAAATAAAGGTAACACCTAGAACATAACAGATAACAACCAATCATCATCAAGAATCACTTTGATCAAATTACTTCAACATTTTAGTTTAGATAGCTTTTCTTTTTTATTTTTTAATTCTGCATTGTCTTCTTATTTTATTGCAAATATGAAATCTCTTTTTTAAAAAGTTTAAGGTATTTTCTTATATTCCTTAACTTAATTCTCTAAATTAAGTAAATAGGAGATCCATGATAGTCTGATTCAAAGTTAAAAGGCATACTAGTTTGAAAAAACTTCAATTTTATACCATGCTTATAACCGATACAGTTTTATAAAAAAATCTTACAATAGATATTTTTTGGCATGCTTGATAAAACCACATTGAAGATGCTACTAAAGACTAGGAGTATTTTAAGAAAAGAAGTTGTTTCTAAGTCTCAAGACTTAAAAGAGTTCGTTGTTGTAGCAGGAGTTTCACCATTAGTTCCATAACTAATGGAGCAAATTAAAAAGATGATATTTCTCTAACAAATAAGAGTAGTTGTGAATGCATCAGTCTCCCTTTTGGTCATGCATTTTTCATGAGAAGATTTGAACTTGATTAATAAAGTTTATAAGTCATAGTCATTAAGAGTTGTCATAGAGAAAATGACTTATAAATTAGCCTAAATAGTAGTCATTCTCGAGGATGTCAATCAAATATTGGTTAAATCAATATTAAGTGTTACCAAGACTCTTGAAAATACTTGTAAAGTGATTTTTATTAGTTCATTGACAAAGGTAAATAAGGCTAATACTTTAAGAAGTAAATATGCTTTTAAAGAGTTTAATGGTCAAATAAAGGTTTCTCAAGGAAGTAATGGGATTGGAGAAACATATCAATCACCCCATAGGAGAGACAAAAGTCACATTCCCTTAAAAAGTAACTATTTAGGAAGCTACCAACCTATTGGTAAGCTTATGAATCAAAGTTAATTTCATGGATACATTAATCCTACATTTTATCTTATTCATTATGATAATACAAGATATATTTTATTGCTATAGGGCAATAATGGGGTAAGACCATTTCCTCCATTGCAACCTATGTTTGTTAATACTGACACTATGAAGGAAATAGTTTAAGAACTATATGGACTTAGTTTATGAAAAATAAGACATCTAGAGTTTTATAAGTCTTATCTTAATTTTTTGGACAAAAAAAAAATCTTTATCTTAGGGGCTATAGGATTCTCAATTTCTCCTTGTTTACTAAGGAAGATGAAAAATTACTTGTAAACGCATATCGCTAGGTTTACCATTCAATGTAGTAAACTAATAACCTATGAAAGTTTTAATTACTTTAAGTTACATTTATTTCCTAACTCTTTGATAGAACCAACTTAAAATTTTATTATTATACATATCACCTTTTATATTATTGTATATTTTATTTTAATAATAAGATATTTATCTCTTTAAAATTTTATTTTTATAAATATCATTTAAAATTCTATTATTATACATATTACCTTTTATAATAAGATTTTTATCATAATAAATTTTTTTTATTATTATATAAAAGATTAAACTTATCTTTTTAATTATCCTTCTTTATATGAATTTAATTCATTTTATAATAAGATTAATTTAATTTAATTATAAATTTCTTGAAATAATTTTATATTGTATTTCACATTCTTATATTGTAAATAATGATGTCAATATTGATAGTTTGACTTGTCATTAATCATAATTTATTTTCATATCAAATAAAAATTTTATATTATAATATTTATTATTTAAGTGAACTAATATATTGAAAATTAATTTATTTTAGTAATTTCTATTTCTATAAAAAATATAAAATATCATTAGTAACTATAAAAAATTTGTTATTATTTGAATTGAAATTCATAATAACTTACATAAAAAGTAATATTGAAATCCCTGTGGAATTGGCAACACATATATAATTTATAGTGGTTCAACACTAACTCTTGCCTACGTCCACTTCTCCTAAGTCTTCCACTTAGGGTTCTACTAAACTCAATCAATTAATACAACAAAAGGATTCCTCAATATGAATCCTAACCCCAGTGTTTTTAGGATCACACTTAAACTTTTACATCAATTACAATCTCACAGTAATTAAACTCTCAAATACAAGTTAATGCCCCAAGCATTACTCACACCAACCCACAATTATAAAACCTAACACTTAGGTTGTGGGAATACAACACAAAGAGAGTTTACAATACTAGAATTGCAATACAACAAGCAAACTTACTTGTTATTGAAGTTCAAAGCTCAAAGGAAGCTTTGCTCTATAAAAATACCCGTTAGAATTTGAATAGAAAGTGTATATTCTAAAAATAAAACCATTAGACAGTGTTTAAATTGAATCTGGAAAGTCGCATATAGTCATATGGGTTTCCATACGCCTGTACCAATTCAAAAACACATATATAAACATAAAGTAAAAGCTTGGTATGGTCGTACCACCCATTGGTATGCCCGTACAAAAGCAATTTTCCTGACAAGTAAAATTTCCTGCGAGCAATGGTACGCCCGTACCAAAATAAATTTCTTGACAAACTTAATTTCCTACGAGCAATGGTATTCCCGTACCAAACCTTGGTACGGGCGTACCAAACTCAAGGAAACAAAGCCAACTTAGTACAGTCAGCCATATGCCCGTACCACATAACACAAAGAACTGGTACACCTATACCAAAACTGGTATGCCCATACCATACAGAGAAAACCTATTTAAAATTGTAAATAACTTAAATTGATACACAAAATACACACATCAAAATCTTGGGTTTAACAATCTCCCCCTTTTTGATGTTGGCAATCAATTTAAGTTCAATTTGCAGAAACATACTTAAAAATTTTAGATTTGAAAATTTTTAGAAATCTCCCCCTTTGTTTTATAATACATGCCATGAAATACCAAGTAATCACTCAAGTATAAAGGAAAGGAGAAAGACACAAATAAAGAATTTCAAAGTACATAGCATATGATCAGAGCAAACCAACAAACCAAACTGCATAACATATGATCAGAGCAATATACATAATTATATGATCAAAGCATAAACAGAATCATATGATCAGAGCGTTAAACATAATATATAATCAAAGCATTATCAAACTAAGTCATAATCAAAGCAAACAACAATATAAATAATAATAAGAGTAAGCATTATAGAATAATGAATTGAATAATCATCATATGCCATATATACTCAAAAAATATCCAATACACTGATCAGATCAAAGAGACTGAATGCAATGATCATCCAATATACTAATCAGAGTAACAATGATAATGAAATAATAACAACAATCAAAACTAGTCTAAAAATCTAAAACTAGACCTAAATCCAAATCCAAAACATCTCCCCCTTTAACAACATCAAAATAGTCACTGTAGGTCCTGAGGAGGAGGACTCGATGGAGGAATGGTCTAGTAAAAGACTAATGGATTTTAGAGTGGCTGTTGTGGTCATCTAGAACTCTTGTAACTCGGTAACCTATTAGTCTAAGCATTGATATATAGAATCAAGGTGTCTGTCAATGGCTTTGAGATGATCAAGTCGAGTGGTGATGGTAGCAAGCTATTGTAAAAATGACTCAGTAAATGAAGGAGTAATTGCAGCACTAGTAGCAGCTAGATCTTGTGTAGGAGCAACAGTGGGAGTAGGCTCAAGAATAGTAGTAGAGGAGGATCTACCCTATGAATGCCTCTGGCGTTTGTGAGTTAAAGTCACCTAATGGGAGGCAGTAGTATCAGAGGGATCAAAAGACTCACGCCACTCTACAGGTGTGTCATCTGGAAGTGGCACCTGCATGTGATGGCAAATAGCTACTGTACTACATATGTAGAGTGCAATAGTGTCATTAGGAAGATATAATGACAAAAGATGCTCCATGCGATGAACAATGTACTCAGAGTGAGTATGAAACTCACCATCAAAATTGCATTCAAGGAGCATCAAAAAGGCATTAAGTTGATGGCAGATGTGATGAATGATAGGACCAAAAAGAATGGATTTTTTGGGCTATTTTTAAATGCCGACCTTATGGAAAGAGGTCTGAAGCCAGCACCCAGACTGAATAGGGGTACCCATGACTATAGAGTAAAGGAAAATTAGGTCAAGGCCCGTGACTGTGTCATTAGACTCAAATTGTCCAAAGATAAGATAGGTGATCAGTCTATGATAGTAATAAAGAGAAGGAGATCAAAGACAGGAGGCTTTAAGCCTCAAAGGATGAATTATGGTCAAAGATCGCAGATTTAGCATTTGTAATGCCATTAGTAGGAAAGTCAAAGAGCGTGTCAAAATTTGATGGAGAAAGGGTGTAGAGTTTGTGAAAGAGACAAAATGTACAGCTGTAGGAAGTAGATAGCTGAAAAGTCTGTAAAAACTCTAAAGCTACAGTCTGGATATAATGGTTATCCAGAAAAGCAAATTTTGACCAACCAATATTGGTCAAATATCACAAAACGTCATCCTCTAATCTGATTTGACGGATAATGGAATGACACGTAAAATGAGAGTGAGAGAAAACTTTCTCACTCAAAATGGAGGTATGCACTACAGAGGCAGGAGTAGCAGCACGAGGGCCAAAGCCTACAGAGAGGATGTGTTTGACTCTACGTACCTATGACGAAGATCCATTATGACCAGAAGGAGCTGACATAACTAAAAATTAGTAAAAATAGATAATTTAACAAAGAATAGGATTTTCCAAAAATTTAACAAAACTTCAGCTAATTTTTGAAAAACTCAAAAATTTGAATCTGCATAGAAATTAATGAAATTTGAACTACATCTAGCTAACATAATCCTAAGTACTTTACTCTAAAGAAGCAAGGGCTATGCTCAGAAAATCAAAAAGAAAAATTAAATTAAAAGGCAATAAAACAGTTAAAATTGAAATTAAAAAGTGAAGAATAAGAAGAAATCAAACCAAAAATGAAGTGAGGAGGAGTGGGCAAACAAATTCAGAGTGATTTGGGACTAATTTTGATGAATTTGATGAGGATTTGATAGAGAAATCGGAGAAAAATCAAAAATTGTAATCGGTGGTAACTGAAAAATCGCTTTAAAAATTAGGTTTTCAGATCGTATACAGGCGTACCGCCTAGCGTATGGTCATACAGCTCAAAAATGCCTAAATTTTCATTGTTAGATATGGATGTACCACTGGGACGTACGACCATATGAGAGCTTCGACCAAAAATTTTAATTTTGCAACTATGATTAGTACGGGTGTACGGGATACTGGTATGACCATACCAATACTTCGGCCAAAAATTTTAAGTTTTGAAAACTTGAAAGCGTACAAGCGTATGAAATCTGTACGACCATACTGATTTTATGCCTGAAACACGTACAGTCGTATGAGACTTAAAAATCAGAAAATTTTTGAAGAGATATGAAGGAATTTTTCAACCTTTCTAGAGTCCATAAATCAATCATACTTCAAAAATGACCCTCATTCCTAACTCATGTTTGATGAAGTTCAAACATTCTTCACTAAGGGGTTTTGTAAAAATGTCTGCCAACTGGTGAGTTGTATCAACAAATTCTAATACAACTTTCTTTTTTTGCACATTATCATGCAAGAAATGGTGCCTAATATCAATGTGCTTAGTCCTAGAATGCTGAATGGGATTCTTAGATAAGTTTATAGCACTAGTGTTGTCACATTTAATAGAAGTGTGTGAAACACAAACATTGTAATCCCTTAATTGTTGTTGAATCCATAACACTTAACACAACAAAAACCTACAGATATATACTCAGATTCAGCAGTAGACAGAGACACATAATTTTTTTTTGCTAAACCAAGAAACTAAACAATTCCTTAAGAAATGACAAGTACTAGACGTACTTTTCCTATCTAACATATTTCCAGCAAAGTCAGCATCAGAATAAGTAGTCAAGTCCAAAGAGTCATTCTTAGCATACCACAAGCCATAATGCATAGTGCCAATCAAGTATTTGAAAATTCTTTTCACAACACTCAAATGAGATTCCCTAAGAGATGATTGAAATCTAGCACACATACACACAACAAACATTATATCATGCCTAGAAGCAGTTAGGTAAAGCAAGCTACCTATCATACCTTTATACTTCTTTTGATTAACCTGTTTGCTACTTTCATCCAAGGAAAGCTTTATGGTAGTGCTCATAGGAGTCTTACTAGCTTTAGCATCTCCTAGTCTAAATTTCTTGAGCATTTCTTGCATATACTTGACTTGGTTGATGAAGATCCCATCTTTATATTGATTGACTTGAAGTCCTAAGAAATATTTCAATTCTCCTATCATGCTCATCTTGAATTCTCCTTGCATACACTCAGAGAACTCCTTGCACAATTGTGCACAATTTTTCATTAATAGCACCAAATATGATATCATCCATATAGATTTGAATAAGCAAAATATCATGTTTGTAATGCTTAATAAAAAGTATTATGTCTGCTTTGCCTTTTTCAAAACCATGATCAATAAGAAAACTACTCAACCTATCATAGCAAGCTCTAGGGCCTTGTTTAAGGCTATACAAAGTTTTGGTAAGTTTAAAAACATGGTTCAGAAATTTAAAATCTTCAAAACCAGGTGGTTATGCAGCATAAACTTCTTCATTAATAAAACCATTAAGAAAAACACTTTTGACATCCATTTGAAACAATTTGAAATTCATATGAGATGCATATGCCAACAACATTCTAATGGCCTCTAATCTAGCTATGGGTGCAAAGGTTTCATCAAAGTCTATGCCTTCTTCTTGATAATAACCTTTTGCCACTAACCTAGCCTTATTCCTAGTTATGCATCACTTTCATCAAGCTTACTCCTAAACACCCACCTATTTCCTATAACAAATGCATCTCTAGGCTTAGGTACTAAGGTCTATACATTATTCCTACCAAACTGGCTTAGTTCATCTTACATATCTAACACCTAACTCTCATTATCTAAGGCTTCATTCACATTCTTAGGTTCAATCTAAGAAATGAATGTAAGATTGTTATAAATATCTTTGAATTTAGAATGAATGGTTACCCCTTTTGATGTTTCACCTATGATTTGCTCCTTAGAGTGCCCTTTTGGAAATTACCACTCCTTTGGAAGATCATGCTTGATGTGAGTTACAGCTAGGTGATGAGGAAGATCATTCATTTCTTCCTTATCAACATCTTTAGGTGTAGCTTCTTGTGGTTTCTCATTCCCTTCACCTTGTTTTAAAAGAATTCCTACATCATCATCATTAATAATGTCCTTTCTTGGACCAAGGGAGTTAGTCTCATCAAAAATAATATGCATAAATTCTTCAACTACCAAAGAATGTTTATTAAACACCCTATATGATTTACTAGATGTTGCATAGCCTAAGAATAAACTTTCATTAGTTTTTGAATCAAATTTCCCAAGATTATCCTTGGTATTCAAAATGTAGCACTTGCAACCAAATACTCTAAAGTATAAAATTCTTGGTTTTCTACCATTCCATAGCTCATAAGGAGTTTTATTTAAAATCAATCTTAAATGAACTTGATTGGTGACATAACAAGTGATATTGACCGCTTCAACCTAAAAGTATGAAGGTAATTGATACTCATTGAGCATTGTTCGTGCCATGTCATAAAGTATTCAATTTTTCCTTTCAACTACCCCATTTTGTTGAGGAGTTCTAGGAGATGAAAAGTTATGATGAATACCATACAAATCATAAAATGATTTAAAACTTTCATTTTTGAAATTCTTTTCCATGATCACTCCTTATTGAAGAAATGTAATATCCTTTTTCATTTTGCATTCTTTTAGTTAATGATTGAAAAACATTGAATGCATCATCTTTATGAGCTATAAAAGAAACCCAAGTAAACCTAGAGTAATCATCAATAATGATAAGTGCATAATGCATGCCACCTAAACTAGCTACTCTAGTTGGTCCAAACAAGTCCATATACAACAATTGTAAAGGTTTAGAAGAGGTTACCTTATTTTTCATCTTAAATGAAGATTTTACCTATTTTCTGTTGGTTTGTTATGATATTAAGCAGCGGAAGAAATTTAAAATTTTCATTTAAAACAATAAACCAAGAACGGACCTTTGCATCAAAACACAAGAAAACTTAATAAGAGATTAGATATAGCATAAGTTGGTAACTCTTACATATTAATGCAGTTCTCCTTCGTTCTTGATCTCTATGCCATTTATGGTTGTAGCAAACCAAAAACCACCAAAGTAAGTAGCCTCCAATAGTATCCACATGCAAATGAAGGAATCCAAGTAAGCAACGATTGCTTCTATCTCCTTTCCTGTGAACTAGTAAAGAAAAGAAGAAAACTTATGGTATTTTCTTCTTCCTCATAATTGCTCTTATGAAGGCCGAATTCTCTCTTCTCCAGAAGGAGGTTGGTTTGGCCAAAGGAAGAAAAGTGAGTGGCTTAACCTAATTTTGAGTCATAACAATATATTTATACTCCAAAATTAGGTTAAGCTGAAACCCTTTCAGCTTAAGTCAGGCCTGGGCCCATCTGTGACAAATATGACATATGACTGTCACTTGCCTTGTCATAGCCCAACCTAAAAGCCCAACTTGAACTTTGTAAACTTCTAAATAATAAAATTAAGTCCATAAAGTGTTAGGTTAATTTCCATAAGTGTTAATTTCAACTTTTCCTAAAAGTACAAAATTGCCCTTTTAGCTTGTTTCCTTATTTTTAAGTGTGTGACCTTTTGGGTTCTTAATATGTTGGAAACATGTTAAATCTTATATTTAGCATGTAAATCATGAGTGGTATCTAGTTATACATCATGATTACCCAAATATTAGGAGGTCAACCATTGGTTTGACTTCAACCCTTCCATATCAGACACCGCTGCAATAAACTCCTTTCACCATCA